>JBAMYA010062686.1:0-27504 GCA_037176975.1 Arrhamphus sclerolepis | reverse complement strand
AGATAGATAGATAGATAGATAGATAGATAGATAGATAGATAGATAGATAGATAGATAGATAGATAGATAGATAGACAAAGCCTGATATGCACATGTATTTCTGTCATGGCCACGATTGAACTTATGTTCATTGGCACAGTGAAACATGCAGTAAATAATTGTAAAAGTCATATAGTGTGAACCAGGCATAAGGTTCCTGAGGAGAAAGTGTGTCCTACCCAGTAGCAGTCACTTCATGAAGCCACTGAAACAACATTTGAGATGGCAGGTCTGTTACAATGGTATACTACAGGTTCCAGGAGAATTCCACCTGGAAGAGTCCTGAAGAAAACATGAGAAGCCGGGTCCTTCAGCCAGCTGGCAGGAGACGGCAGCACTGGGTGAAGCACTGGGTCATGTGACCAGATACAATAACCCTAAAAGTGCATTGCTATGTGCTGAGAATAGTTCTAAAACATCCACAGGTCCACAGGTCTGCAGTTACAGTTACTGATGGCTCTTTTAGGAAACAGCTTGTTATAAGTCAAGAACTTTGTTTTTGTTTGGTTTTTTAAACACTGCACTACAGCAGGATATTCTAAAAGGAATGGCTGGTTATCACTGGACGTTATCACTCAGACGTCTCCAAAATGATGGTGTTATGGTCGGTTTTCGGATTGATCTGAACCGTTTCAGCTCCATGAAGGAGAGGAGACAGAAAGAAACTGGTATGTTGATGTAAAACTGCTCCCGACCAAGTTTAGTTCAGAGATTCCGTTACCATGGTAACGGACTCCACGTATCAGTTCCCTCAGTTTCTGAAACCGGCTAAACTGAACCCTCTGGATCAGGGTTCAGAAACTTCGTTTTTTGAAACAGAAAGTCTCCCCTGAGTACCAGTTCAACATACTCGCCCACTTTTTGAAACGAACCCCTGGCCTGCTGTCATCATCAACAACGGGGTTTTTGGCCACTAGTTTTGTAGAAGCGTGTGAGAGATGCTTCATTAGATTAGAGCTGCTTATAATGGACGTGGACAAACACTGCGCTCTGGGACATAATGTACAACTGACATGTATGTTGTTGCCTTTTAGCTAAAGGAGAATATCGTAGCGTCTGTACGTCCACTTGGAAAACAGCAACTTTCCCTCCAGACTCACCACTGCTGCAGTTTACTTCTGATAAATTACATGTGGTTTGTGTGTAAACTGAACACGGACTCTGATTGGCTTACCATGAAAGCGTACTCTTAACCAATCACCATCACTTATTCAGTTGTCTCGCCCCTCCTTCCTCCCTCACCAAAGAAAAAAAACAACAAAGAAAAACAGGTTTGCAGCTCCTGCTGCTGAGAGCCAAGTCAGACAACAAGAGCTTCAGTGAGTAGCTTTAGTTTTTAGCTGTTGGTAACGCTAACGATAACGCTAACAGGAACAGCGTTGTAACGCTGGAAATAGTAATTAGTTAGATTACCCGTTACTGAAAAATGTAACACTGTTACTTTTCACGTCATTACTGCATAACAGGAATATATGTATTCAAATTAAAACATGAAAAAAAGGCAAAAAAGTAAAGCAGAGGCTTCAAAAGTTCAACACAAGAAAATGAAGACTAACCTAAAACCCAGAACATCAAAAAAGCACAACACTAGAATAAAGCAGACATCTTTAGAGGCTGCAAAGGAAAGAAACCAGTAAACTCAAGACACTGGTGCTGGAAGAGCACTAGTAGCTCATTTCTTTCCTAAATTAAAAGAAATAAATAACTACTGATGACTAGTTGTTGTTAACGCCTCAAAAAAGAGCCACTTCCTGTGGTGGGCAGAGCTGAAGATAGAGAGGCTGGATAATTCAAACATAACTCGACAAGTATTAGATGGCATGTTTTCACCAAGTGATGTAGTCGTGTTTTTCTCTGAGCTTTTTGAATTGTTAGTCAGACGCCCTCCTAGTCCTCTCAAGCACATGAAAAGTGATATTTTCATATTATCTTTACAAGCAAGCTTCTCCTGTGATACCAAGATAACGCTGGACCAACCGTTTCACAGCTTAACGTCTCCCTACATCTGAATGCTAGTAATGCACGAGTCAATCAAAACTGTCTCTCTGGTCCTACCAATCGAGTTAAAGTCCAGACCTCCACGAAGACCTCACACCGATAGGCCTCTCTCCTTTTCTTCTGCTCTCTATTCTTCATTATCTAATTCAAGTGTCAATTTTCAGCCGGCGCCTGTGTTGACCCTTTCTTCTGCAATTGTCTCCGCTCGGCAGGGCGGGATGCCTCCTACTTAATCGTTGATCCAATTAATTTGGGAAACCATTCTCTCCGTCTTTACAAGAATGATGGCCACTGAATAAAAATGTGCAACAAAAGAAGTAAATGAACACAGCACAGTGTCAGTGATTGACACCGGTGCCAAAATGCCTGTGCGTTACCATTATGTTGGATCGAGTTATAAAACCTCAGCAGTGAAAGGTGGTCCTGATGAAAGAGATGAACATGTCTAATTAACTTGTGTCAAATAAAAGTTTCAGGCTCTACACAAGTGTTTCAACCACCCTGCAGGTTTTTATGGTTTTGCCTCCTGGTAGGGCTTTTTAAATGGCGACACTGATTACTGTGATGTCATTTTATCTTCTTTTTTCCCCCCTGCAACACACCTGGCATCTCTATGCACCATTCTGTCTCGGGCACACAAGGGAAACAGCGTTCTACAGTACCATGCAAACTTCCACATGCTGCGGCGGGGCTGTGATACACTCACCAAGAAAAGCTGTTGCAACACTTGTCACCATGTCGCCGTGCACTTTTTTCTTAAACTTTAGTCGACTTGATCTTTTTGCCTAATTGGTTATATTCCCAAAAGGTTTATAAAATGTGCCCAAGGAGATTGGTTGTTGTTGAAAGACAAACTCCATAATAATTATGATAAACCCATCGTTAGCTGGCTGTAAAGTTGCGCAGCTGTGCACACATAATGACGATGTAGAGTCGTCTCTCTTTAATTCCTGGCTGCTTCTTCTTCTTCTTCTTTTTTGATAGAGCTGGCTAATTGGGTGCCAGAGTTGAATTCCTCAAAGGAACACAAACACACCATGAGCAGACGAGACTGAATCAATTTAGGTCCACATCCTTCAGTTCATCTGCAGGATTAACAAACTGTATGCGTTTTAATAAATTATGCTTGTGGCCATGAATAAATTATCAGCCGCTGTGGAGATGCCTTCAATCCCTCCCAGGGTTGGGGACTCAGCTTCTCTCAGAGGTGCAGGTGGAGGAGGAAAAAAGCATGTCTCCTGAAGTCGTGACACATGAGATGCAATTAATCTGATACTCTTGTAATTAGCAGTGCCACGTTCAATGAGACTCAAGAACAAAACTTCACGATCAAAACATCCAGCTGTTCCTAGATATGTGAAAGTGAATGTATGAGAAAGGTGTAAAAATGTATATGAATATATATAAAAAGCACACTTAAATTTACTTTTGAGGGTTTGTTTAATAAAACAAGTTATTAAGCCTTTTTTCTGTTTTTAAAATTAGATTCAACAAGTATCATTGTATAAGTATAAAGTTGACACAGTTTACTGAGGTCTGAATGAAAAGTGGTTTTGTGAAAATACCACAGATACTGGTTGAAGACTTCCTTTTCAAATATGTCTTTCAGTGCTGTTCAGAGCAGCTAGTTCTGAAATTAGTTGTGTTGTTTACAAAATAAAAAAAAACAACAACAAATGATTGCCTTAATGTTAACTAAACCAAACTTCTCACACTTTGAGGAACACATCCAAATCATGTGGTTGGAAGTTAGGCTAATCGCTACACGTGAACATTCAACTGGACTGAAAATGACCTGCTTCTCACCCAGTGACTGTAAATACTGGACCAACTATGCGCTCATGTGACCCATAGATTTGTACCGGGAGCCTATGAAACCCATTTGTCCTCGGCTGCACGGTGCCATGTTGCAAAGAGAGGAGACAAAGCTGTCTGCCAACAGCAGGGCCAATGGGTAGCTGTCAGTCAAGCATGTCAAATGATGTCCAGGCATTTGATTGGTCAGCTTTACTGCTTAATATACATTTATCTGATGTGGTATAAAACAATCATAACCAATGATCGTTTAAAAAAAAAGTACAAAACAGTACAAAAAATTGTTTGTACCAGGTTGTAAATATGTTTAATTCTGCTGTAAAGTTGGCACTTTTAACATGGAGGTCAAAGAGGATTTGCTCTTTTTGGAGGCACCACCCAGTGGTCAGTGGAGGAACTGCAAAAAAAAGTAGTTCTTGGTTGACACAGATGTTACAGAAGAAGCCAATAACACTAAAGACAGAATTAAAGCAACCACAGCAACAAGGTTTATTTTGTAATTAGCACATTTCTAGTCCCAGGAACCATTCAAGCCACTCAGGCAGGGATGTGAAAGAGAGCTGTGTGTTACGTTTGCTGATTTGAGTGACGAACCACATGCAGGTGATCAGGAGGCAGCAGATTCCAATCAAACGTTCTTCATTACGTTGAAGTGTAAAAAATATACCAACCAAAATCTAGACTGCAGAGCAGACAAAGCAGAAGAGCAACCAGGACAAACAGAACCAGAACTAAAACTGGCCGTTCCAGCAAGGAACAAGGGCAACACATGACAAAATATACACACTGGGGCTGACGAGGACAAGGAAAGTCAAACAGAATGCAACAAGACAAAGACCGACCCTCAAAGTCAAACAGGAAGTAAATCACCTTACCACTGACAGGGACAGACAGGGACATCCGGTGACAAGACCAAAGAGCCTAAAATCCACAAAACAAACCCAAATCCTACCACTGAAAGTCTGCCCGGTTCACCATCACACGTTGCTTCAATTTCACTCCACCAGCTAAAGCAAAGCGCTGCACCATCTGGTGTAAGATGTCAGCCAGAGAAGGAGAACGTTAACAAGCTGAAAGTGGACAACATCACCACCTTTCACCAACTCTACTCACCTGTGTCTACACTGGGACAAAGAAAAGAGTCAAATCAAATTTCCTCGTCAAGCTATAACTGTACCAAAGCTGTGAATGTAAATGTTCTGGATGTTTTAGCTTTGAAGCACCCACTTCAGAGGAAAACAAATAGAGCAAAATATGAAACATGGTGAAGATAAAGATGGGAAGCCTGGATAATTCTATTCCGATAGAATTTGAGGCAACAAATCCCCGTGCAAACAGCGTGCACTACCGATTTCTTCCTTTAGTCCAATTTCAAATATAAAACTCATATTTCCTACATTATTTCCTGTCTCATTCTTGATATGTGTTGTTAACAAAATGTGTTTGGAGACCAGACAGAGTCACTGAGTGACTAGATTGTGTGGTGCGGGATGCCCAGTAACACTGTGTGAACTGCATAACCACTTCGAGGCTTCCCAGTTATGTTTGAGCGAGTCATGTGTAACAGCCATCACAACGATCTGCCGTTCTGCTGTCTGTAGGCACCTTTAGATGACCTAAAAGAATGAGAAGGTTTGTGAGTTGGTAGTCACTTCAGGCGCCAGGGAAAAAAACAGAAGGCGTCGTTCATGTGATGGTGACGAACATTTTTGCAGTAAACTGTAACGCAACATGAATTATTCTGATGCCACTGTTCTTGACCAGGGAAGGTGATGAATATGTTGCCAGATAAACAGCTGTAACTGATCATCTGAGTTTTGATTGGTGCACAGCTTCATGCACCGCCAACGTCAACAACTACAGTAACATCAAAGAGAAATATATGTTGGTTATAGTGATGAGTCGCTCATGAACGATTCGTTCAATATGAACGAATCTTTCATATGACTCAGAAGTAACAAGTTGTCTCAGTGAGTGATTCATTCATCTTCATGCAGTACCTTCCCTCGCCACATGGCAACTGAAATGATTTGTTCACAACTCACTCAACTGTGCGTCCGTCCTCGGGTCCTCGTTCATTTGTCACATGACAGCAAGGCCGTTCAGGCTGTGTGGCGAGCAGTAAGCACAACAGTTCATTCATACGGATCATTCATACGACCATTCTCTTGTTCATTTGTGACATGACAGGCAGCTCAGGCTTAACGATTTGTTCGTTCGGATCGTTCAAACAGGCAGCTCAGGCTGAGCGGTTCGTTCTTCACATGACAGCTACCTCGTCACTGTTGTGCTGTTAAACAACAATGGGTGGATGAAATAGGATACAAGTCACTTTGCTGTGGTCTGCTTGGGGCATTTTGTGTTTTATACTTTGTCAGCTCAGCTGAAGCAAACCATGTTGCTTTCAGTGTTTACTGTTGAGAACCACGGCCTTTTTTACAATGACCACAAGAGGGCTACGGCGCCACCTGCTGTAAAAATGAACAAAATTTGTTCAATTTACTGTCCGAGAGTAAAAGATTCGAGTCAGTAAAAAGAGTCAAACTTCCCAACACTAGTTGGTTATTGATTGGAAATCTGACACCAATATTTACCTTCATATAGCCCATCACTTATAAATCAGTGCAATATGGACTAATGATTAGCATCATGCCAAATTAAAATTTGTCAGTAAAATTTGAATGCAGGATAATGAAAATGAAGCAACACACACACAGAAGGTCATGAATAGTTTTTAATTAAATTTATTATTGATTCGGGTAACAGCTGAATGAACAGACGGAGCAGCAGGATTAAGAAATCCTGCTTGTAGGCCTGGACCAGGCTAGCTGGTCAGAATGAATCGCCATGGTAACATATGCATCTTTGCTATCATGCAGCTAACCCAAGGCTACATTCAGCTGGATAACAGACATATCCTGGTTTAATCCCTTATTTTAGTCTTGTGCAGTAGCTCTTAGACCTTCTCAGAGTTAATTCCACACAGAAGTTGTAGAAAGACCAATGGCCACTGCTTTGTGCACGCTGAGAATGAAAGGAAGTGAAGATTCAGTGACATCTGACTGTTTCTTTACTGAGGCTTTTTAAGAATTTTAAGAACATGAACGTGCTTAGAATGTATTGCATTTAACAGAAGCATAATTGGAATTTTAAATGAATTTAAGTGGGTTTTTCTTAAAATTGTGTTCTGAAATTACATGTTGTGAATGTCTGTGGTACATATTGATAGAAAAGACGCCATGTTAACGTTTACAATGTGCCAACTTAGGTTGCACCAGTACTTCAAGATAGTAGTTGAGTACTCCAGACCACTACTTAACAATCTCATCCCAAACCTAAAGATTTACTAATTTATTTATTTTTTTGTGGTTAATAAAATCTTTCAGTTTACCCCAGTATCAGGATAAATGCAGGAATGGCTGAGGGTCACTGAACCAGCTTAAACTACCAGCTTTATAAAAAAGGGAAGTTTTAGGCCTAATTTTAAAAGGAGCTGGTTCCACTACAGAGAATCTCGATAACTACTTTGGAAACTGCAGTAAAGTAAACCTACAGTCTGAGAGGAAGACAAACGATGAGGTCTTTATGATATGACAGAGCATCAAGCACGGACAAAAACATAATTAACCAAAATTGTGATGGATTTTTCAGAGCTTAAATAAGCCAACAATAGTGCTGACAAGATCACCATCATCGCTGGATAAATGGATGTATGTGACAACTGAATTGTACAAGTTGAAGAGGAAGAGGCAGTGGACAACATTTTTCATTGAGGACCCTCGGGTGTCCAGAGGCAACCGATTCTGTCTCCAACAATAGACGTAGCCACTGACGCTCACATTCATGAACACGCTTTTGTATCTGACCAGCAGGAGTCTCCAGTTAATTTGAATTTGGGAGTTAATGAGCATTTTTCATGCAAGCTTCATTTAATGGTCTCCATTTAGACAAGAGGAATGTCTTCAGATTGATTGGTGGTTGTGAAACAAAACTTCCACAGTAACATTACTACTTAGTACTCAAGTCAAATAAACACTATATTAAAGAAAATTAAATCATGGAAACCTGGCTCCAGGCGATGACTTTAGGGGCCTTTAGTAACCTTTACAAAACTGACAAATGTTGCAAAACCAAAAAAACATGTGCTCATATGGTGCAATTACACTGTGGAATTGACTGCAAGTATTTTAGTACGAGTCCTGCAGTAGTGAAATCCAAAGGTGAAAAAAACGTATTTTAACCAAAAATGATTGCTCTCTCTTCTTCCAGCCTCGTGTCCCACAGCTTTGCTCTGAGTGGCTGCAGGTGAGTGTGCACAATTACTCCCAACGCTGCCATTTTCGTCTGAGTGGGCGGATAGACAAGCAGCGTATGCTGCAATTAATTGTTCCATTACATGAAATGGAAAGTGCAGTCGGGGTAATCAAGCAGTTTTGCTGCAAATAACATGCAGCAGAAACATCTTTTTCCCCTCTCTGATTTATTTACTTATTTCTAGTTTAGACAACTGAACACCTGCAACCAGACCAATGTTCCACTTTGAATGAATAAATGCTTTATTTAGACAACTGTTATCAATAATATTACTATTATTATTATTATTATTATTATACTAATAATAAGACTGTTTGGGAAGGAGTAGGTAGAAACAATGCTTATTTTACCATACCTCTTTCCTACTAATTAGTAATCATGTTTCACTTCCCGCTGGAGTTTTACAGTGATACATTGTTCCTATAACAAACATATAGTATAAACACAGAAAGATACACATATATTCACCTTTGTGTCTCAGGTTCTGGAAGCAGAAGGAAACCACAAGCATGGAAGGCTTTGAATATGTTGGTATAGTAACTAGCTCCCAATGAGACATGAACATTAGACTACACAAGGACGCTGGGAGAACACAGGTACACACGAAGTCAAGTGAAACACATGAGGGTAATGAGGTGAGCGCAGGTGTGGTCCATGAGTTGAACCAGGGAATCCTGGGAATCGTAATGTTGTGGCTGGTGATCAGAGGTGACGATGACCACGGTAGTGGAGGAGGAGCAGCCATGACACTTTGAACATACACATTCATTCACATGTAGAATTAATGGCTTTCTTTATTCATGTATGCAGTACAAATCTTTGTTTTTTCATGCTTGGACATTGCATTATTTCTAAACTGAGTCTGTTCCACAGCTTTATTCCACATACAGAAAACCAAAAACCTTTTAAATATTTAAACTGAGGATGTTTGAATTTGAACTCCCCCCTCATTTTATATACCCGTTATATCCCCTTATGGTTATCATGTTCCGTATTTTATCCTGCAGATTGTACATTCCCAATGAAAAAGTAGCATATCCTCCCTTATTATTTTATTATTAGTTGTGTCTGTATAAAAAAAAACCCACAAAAAATAAAACAATAACTTAAGCTGTCAAAACTAAAGATGCTGTGGGCAGTCAATGCTGTCATTCTTGGAAGGACCTGAAAAGGAGAAAACACAATATTGTTGCATTCTTCTTGAATTTGCAGTAGTTTTTTGTTTTTTTTCAACAATTTGTAATATCACCTTAGTTTTGCACTACAGCAAATGGACGATCATGTTTCCATCACACCAATGATCAATTTAGAGACATCAGCCTCATGTGCATATTTTTGAAGAAAGGCACATGAAGAACATTCAAACCGCACAACGGGAGGCCCCAGCTGGGATTTAAACCAGTAACCTTTAGCTCTGAAGCTACAGTGCTAACCATCAAGACACCTTGCTGCCCAGCAGTCAGTTTAAGTTTCAGCAAATTTACTCCAAATGAATTTAGCTGACACTTCCATCCAGAGCTCTGTACAACTGAGGATCACATGGGTGCAACACGGAGTCCAATATCTTCTCCAAGGACACACTGACTCACAAACTCAGAAAGTTGGGGATAAAACCAGCTACCTTCTTATTGAAAGATGTCCACTTGACCTCTCTTCTTTACCTCTTGAGCTAGAGTCACCCCAGCAACACAGCTGTGCTAGTGTCATGAGTTAAAAGAAATTGACTTTGTTTCTAAAATCAAAGGTTTATTATTAGCAACATGAAGAATAGTGTAAATTGATGCAACCTTAACTCAGAGAGGAGGGACATAATTAATATAACACAATGCACACTTATTCCTTTTCTCTCCTGCTCTGAACTCCTGAAGTGACATTGAGATGTTAAAAAAAGGTGGTCAAGCCCCAGCACACAGGACCTTCTCTCTGGTTACTTCGCCTCATTTACTTAATGTGCATCTTCAAGATAATGTGATTGTAATGGTTTATTATACTGCAAGCATTGTACTGTAGGTGTAAAAATGGAAGAAAATAACAAGAATCAGAACCTGAAAGCAATTTGAAAATTACACAATTTGGCGAAAGCAGTGGGGCGCCGTACAAAACGAGTGTCACAGGGGGAAAAAAAGCCCCTCTGCTACTGTTAGCCTTCATCCAGTCATAAAGTTGCGTTTCCATTTATATTCTACATCAGTAAAATCTGCGATATCTGTGACGGCCATAAACTATCCTCATATATATTCAACGTATTCAAGAAATACGTTTTTTATTACACTTTGAGTGATATGAGGTTGTTAGGACAGATGGTGCCAGTTTGGGTTTAAGTCCATTGTAAGAACACCACAGAGACACAGGGAGAACATGCAGACTCCACAGAAAGACCCTGGGTCCAGGTATTGAACTCAGAACCTTCTTGCTATGAGGCAAGAAGACGCATTCTAAAATCTCCACAAATGATCATTAATGTTTTGGAAAGTTATATTTGTAGCTGAGCAGCAACTGAACTAATGACCCCCATGCATCAACTGTTCAGTAGGTAATACAGGTGAAGACCATCCTCAAAAGATGGAATTCACTGGATTTTTGACTGATTGACATTACGTGATCATGGTTGTGGCGAAGCACAACTGATCTGTTACCGAGACAAGTTTCTAATTGGAAACTTTAAGAGAGCTCAGAATTGTTGATTTTTTTTTTTATCCAGAGATCTTATAGGGTTGGTGATGGGGGCCGTCTTGCAGTGCAGGCAACAAAGTAGGGGTCAGGAGGTCTGCGCCGCTGTTGGATGGGCCCGGTGGGATGTCGGATGTGCCTCCACATCGCCACCAGGCCCACAAGATCTCCACAAATAAATATGTCCATAACTTGATTGAGCAGGACAGGGCTGAGATTATACAAGCATTAAGAGCCAAGGAGACCAAGCCAACTTCTTCTTCTGTGGTTGTTTTAGGGCTTCTAGACAACTCTGCGCATGTCAAAATGCTGCTATTCTGAATAAAGCCTGGTGCACATATACGTACGTCATGATCAGATTGTTTGGATTAATGTCCACATAAACAGGGGATTTGGAATTAATAATTTTGAAAGTTTTTGATATGATTAAGAAATTTTGTCCATGTAAACATAGCTACTGACTGAAATTTGAGTGGTTATCAGAGTTAGAATAGTTTTTATTGATATCTTATCCATCCATCCATCCATCACCTATACCTATTATTTCCTGTGCAGGGTTGCTGGGGTCTGCTGGAGCCTATCCCAGCTCACTTAGGCAGGGGTCCACCCTGGACAGGTCTCCAGTCCATCACAGGGCCACATACAACCATCCACATTCTCACTCACACCTAGGGACAATTTAGGAACACCAATAAACCTATCAAGCATGTCTTTGGACTGTGGGAGGAAGCTGGAGTACCTGGAGAGAACATGGAAACTCCACACAGAAAGGCCCCTGTGGAGGCTCGAACCAGGAACCTTCTTGCTGTGAGGCAACAGTGCTGACCACCAAGCCACCCATGGTGCCCATGCACCTGTAGTTTTATTTTTGAAAACTAGTTTTAGTTTCTTTTAGTCTTGGTTCTAGTTTCGAGGTGTTAACTTACAGATACTGACAAAAAATATAGGATCAAAGAGGCCGATCGACAATGGCTTACGCTAAAAAAATCCTTTATTCTTTTCTAGTGATTAGAAAAATGTAAAAGGTCAAAAGGCACCGATATCCAGAATGGTTTGATGTAAGAGACTGAAAACAGTTTATTTTACACAGAATTCTGTAACATCACTTTTTTTTTTCAATTGTTACTTTGGAGGAGGTCTGGAAAGTGAAAAAGTGTCGTTATACTTTGACTTGATATAAGGTTTAGGTTGGACAAGAGAAAGAATAACTATGGTAATAATGAAATACAAGTATTCTTCAGTAAAGTGTGGGCTGCCTTGACACCAAGACTGCACTTCAGAGTGCTGAGAACCAGCATCAATAAGAACAATTTGATATATAATGACTGCAAGTGTCTCTTTGTCAGTATTGAGTAGCTTTTATCATCCTTTTGTGGTATGAGATTTATTTAAGGACAAGCTTCTGAAACAAGAATGTCGGTAGCATCTTGGAGATGGTATACCATAATACTCAACATGTATGGAAAGATCAAGTATGCACATTAAACTCAGAACTGAGTTCAAGCTGCAGCATATTAGCTTTGATTATGCATCGTTTCTTAAGACAATCACCTAATGAGGGGGTGTGCTTGTGACAGAAATTGATTGGATTTATTGACCCAGAAAGGAGGATAAGATAATTGAAAAAAACTCTCTCTCTCTCTCTCTCACTCACACACACACAGAGGCAGACTTTTTACAATCCAGTATTATTCATGCCCGCATGTCACCAACTCGTAAACCTAGCCAAAGGCGACAAATTCAGCTGAAGGGAAGGAGACAAGTTAGAAAAAGAAAAGAAAAAAAGAGATGTGACCACCAGGGTACCAGTAGTTTTGGTGTTAGGTCTGAAGTTGACACATCTTTGTTAATTTGCTGGTGTGTCTTGAGGTATCTGAAGCCTCACTCTAACCAGTTAGCTTTACAGGACTTTAAACTTGACTTCTCTGGAGCTGCAAATGTAACAGACCCAGGATTTGAGCCTGTTAAGCAGATTAAATGTTCCTGTAAAATACAGGGAAATGATGAGACGGACGACTGCTGGAGTTCCTCGATGCCTCGCTTCTGTCATAATAGGGAGGGGGGGGGGCTATTCCTCCGCTATACTGTCTCACAGAGCAATGCGCCATTTTCTGGCGTGGGGGTGTAACTACAACTTAAAGTCAACACCCAACGTGACTTTTCCTTTTGTACAAACCAAAATAAACATTTAATGTGATTACACACTAGCGTGTCACACATACTTCCAGTTGTGCTCGACTACGTCCTTTCATCTGGCCCGTGCAAAGACAATCATAAACTTCTAACAAGATCGTTTCTGTGGAAATTTCAATGCGACTGTTTGATTCAGTACTGACATCAACAAGTGGAACAACTGAGGAGGAGACCAGAAAACAAGCCAAAAAGAACTTGTAATTTAAATTTATAAGTCACAATGTTGTGACATTTGAGACTGTATGCAACTTTCCAATTATGTTTTTTTTTCCCCAAGTCTTTTTTTGTGATTTTAAAGAAATGGAAATTGCAATTTTAGTACAAAAAGTCTCAATATTATGATGAAAGTTGTGATTTTAGTGAAATTAAAGATTTCATGACATAGATTCACTTTTTTCTGTGGCCTAATAAGAAGATGTGATATTGTGAAAACTGCAATTTTCAATGAAATTCAAAGAAAAGAAGAAATTGCAAACTTTGTGAAGTCTGAGAAATGTTGATGAGGTTGGCAGCCCTGCTCTACTGCTTCAGATCTGCATGTGTGTGTTATTTTGCTTTCTTTCCTGACTTTCGTCTCAGCTGGGGCCGCATGACCAGTTGAGGGTATCAGTCATCCAGGATGTTCTCAGGCACCTCTCTGTCTGACCAGCTGCAAGGACGCAAAAGAATTTGATCAAATTAGCCCTGCGTTTACTGCAGCGTATGCAAAGGCCTCATCGTAAAAGTCAGCCAGGGGAGAGGGCAGGACGGAGGTAACCGCACCAGGGCTGCAAATTGTCTTAAGTGGTAGAAAAAATGCCACGGGTCATTAATTTTCAAATTAAGCACTGGCTGCCAGCAGCCGTTTCGTCCTTAGACATAAAGGCGTTGACGTAGAGGTTACTGCTGCCTGTCTTCATGCGTTCAGCTCTTCAGGGTTTGTCTCAGTCTGCTCCCTCGGGCCGCACTCATTTCCAAGTGTCCTGATGCTCCAACCAATTAGCCAGCCGTGTTAGCAAGCAGGGGTGTATATGCCCGAACCTGCCTCTCCGATTTACACAACCGTGCTGTGGACTCATTATCTCATCCAGCTAAGCAACTTCTTCTGGAAAGTGTGTGCATGCTTGTTTTTGCTTGTGTACATTTAATTACATCTGCTGGTGAAGTCTCGGATGCTGATCTGCAGGGAGTGTAGTTTCCACAGAACCACTCTGACCTTCCATCCAGTAAAAGCTGCAAGTTAGTTTGCAGCGCTGAGCGAAAATGGGCTGGCAGCGACGCGCTTATGATTCATTCTGGAGGCAGAGAGGTGGGCAAATGGCACTGATTGTCTCTTTGCGGTTCATTAAGCAGCAATAAGGTCGAGCATTAGCCCATAGCTATATGATATTCATGGCTGGTGATACCACTTAGTCCAGCATCTGCTTCTTCTGCTCATGTTGGAGTCGATCTTTAAACAAGGCAAATCAATATGCGAGAGATAATCACATGCTGCGAGAATCATCGTCTGACTGCAGGCTGAGGAGGATGTAGGATTCTGTGACGGCCGACATGCAGAGAGGCTGATTCAGAGGTCTGAGCTGGAAAATGTTGGGCTCCCGCTTAACAAACATAGCTCAAGAGGTGAAAAATGTCAGGGCTGTTTTCATGAAAAGATTAGAGGATCAACCCAAGAAAAAAAAAGAGAACTGATATGAAAACAGAAACAACTAAATCAATGTGTTCATCTGCAGTAAAGCCCATATTTTTGATTTGTGACGAAAAATGTAAAAACGCTGCTGCTCTGGTGGCAGCTTGTTGCAGCAGCTCTGCTTATATTTTCTTTTCTTCTGTGACATGAAAGGATGATCTTTGAAACCTTTTTATTTTCTACGCTGGCTTGAAAGCTGTACTACTTAAACCTTGATCTGTATCAAACTTAACATATAAACTTCTGAAATCTTCTGCACAAACACACTATCCATCCTGAAAAGAAAATGTTTTGTACAATAAAACACACACACACACACACACACACAAAAAGAATGTGGTTAGTAAATTGCCTTAATTCCCAATCTATCAAATAAAAAGCAAAAGAAAAAAAAAAGTGGAAACATGGAAGTGTCTGTTTTCAGGTTGAATAAATACATCAAACTTAATCAAACTGGTTTTTATTTTTATGGTATTATTCAGTTTAATAAGTTTATGTTTCTTTCAGTGGCCACTTAAATTTTCTGGCAGAAGCAGCCTTGGACTTTCTAAAGCATTATCTGTTATTGAGGCAGTTCTGAATGCAGAAAACTAAATCCTAGAATCATGTTTTCATAAGAATTGTCAGATAGATACAGATTAATACAGACTACAAAAGGCACAGCAGGCTCTGACTTTGGCCATTTATTTCTAGCATTAGAAAGATTAGTTTAGATGGACTGGAAGATACAAAATTGGGGTCATCAAAAGCAAAAACCTTCAATCCAAAGAGCTTGGAGGCAAATCTTTATTAGATATGTGCACATGTACACATCAAGAAATTTTGTCCTGCAACTTTTCAGTCGTTAAGTCCATTTGTTTCCTCCACCAGGGAGGTCATGTGTTTGCTCTGATTTCTTCTCTTTTGTTCTTCATTGCGTCTCGAGCTGAAGCAGAAGTGTGTGACCATTGGCTTTTATGTTTGTGTCTGGTGGTCTGTTTATGATTAAGATTACGCAAAAACTCTCCTGCAGAATTTCATTAAACTTTGTGAAGAGTTGGAGCATGGCCAGAAGATAAACCCTCTCCAATCCGTCAGAGGACGAGCTCCACGTGAGCTCTTTTCTGTGCGAACACGTCTGAATTTAGCTGTCGAGGGTGTTTTTCTATGACCGGTGGGCCAGATTCATTTGATCTGGCCCGTCAGAGCATACAGACAATCGCAAACTTAGAACTAGAACATCTGGAACGTCATTTCAATTTAAATCAGTTTTGGCATCATAAAGTGGAATAACTGAGGTGAAGCTGGTTTATTTAGCAAACATTTACAAAAGATTTTACAGCAAAACGTTACCAATTTCTGTCAAATCTCATGAAAATTCACTTTTTTATATTCCAAAAATTGTTATTTTTGTACAAAAACTTGAAATTATAGAAGAATTTGCTATCTTACAACTTGTAATTTTATGTCAAAAATATTTTCTGCCAAAAAACAATTGTAGGAAATTTAAAAAGTCACAATTTTGTGGCATTTGTGATTGTGAGGCAAAAAGTCTTGGGTGTTGAAAAAAAAAAGATTTTGCAATCTTACACCAAAAATTTCTTTCTTTCTCTTTTTCAACAAAAAAGCTCATTTTTAATTTGTAATTTCACAAGAGAAAAATGTGAATTCAGAACAAACTTTTTTTTCCTATGACAAAAAGGATGTGGATTTGTATTACTACTGAATTACAATTACCACACAAGCCTCGGGGGGGGGGGGGTCATGTTGTGCACAGGGTCCAGGAACTAGAGAGAACCTTGGTATGACTGAAGCTGAAAAGATTTGAGTTGTGTCCTTCCACCGAAGCAGCGATCACATGACCCGAGTGACTCGTCACACACTTGAACTGAATCAACCCTTTTATTGATCCCATCTGGTTGCATCCGATGGTGAGCGAGCACCTTCCATGACACCAGTGATCCTTTGCAGTCACTGAACAATATATTGCTTAGTGATTGTAAAGGAGAACCAAACTGTGAAGAATTAAATTAAGGTTGAATTAGTCCAACCAAGGGCAGAGTATTCGGTTTTAGCTTTACTAAACATTTCTAAGGGACTCTGGGTTCATGCCAAACCGTTTGAACAAGGAGATCTTTGGAGCATTGCTGGATGATGCTGGGGGTCCATATGGGGTCAATGCTGCTCCAGTGCTGCTGTTGTGAAATAAAAATGAGAGTATTCTGAGTGTATTTGTGATTTTAAATATTTTTTTTTAAATTCAGGTTCAAAGTGTAATAGGACGTCACCATGATAACACAGGGACAGAAAAATAAGACTAGAGCATTAATTTGTGTCTTTTATCATAAGGCTGATGGATCAGAGCCACATCTGGACAGATGTTGGGTCTGAAATGAATCATAGGACCTCCTCATCCAGGAGGCGGAGCCAACTGTTGCTTCTCAAACTGCCTCTGCACGCAGTTGGTTAGCTGCAACCAATCAGAGCGACCAACAAGATGACACAGTCAACCGACGGAAAACAGGTCAACAGGAGAGAAAACACCAGTATCCAACAATTAGCTTCTTCTCAGACATGTACATGTCAAACATACCTGACATGTTTCAACGGTATGATGTTCAGTGAGGCGGCGTCAGTCCGTATCATCAGACTGACTAGTCAACACCTGGGTGAATGAGTGATTATTGAGGAATTGTTGGATGAATCCAACAATTGTTGCTGTTTTTGCAGCAGAATTTGAGAATAACCGGTGCGCTCAAACACTAAACCAATATCTTCAAAAACTGTGTGTAACGCAGCTGGCTACAGCTAACATTAGCCAGACATGCATGATCATGTTCAGATCACTTCTTAAATAGCTTCCTTTATCGTCAGACCAAGTTTACCAGATGTCTCTTACTATTTGTTAATGAGATGGACCTCATCCACTACAATCAGTGTCTCGGCAGTCCAAGTCTTTAATTAATTGCTGATGTAAAAGCTCATTTAAACGACTGCTGTTTACCATCCAGACTACAACGTCTCAGTTCTGTCGTCATCACGTGAGAGACACTCTACAAGGACACACTGATTTGATATGCTCTCCAAGACTTTTGGGCATAATTAATGTGCCTGAGCAGAGGATGGCTTTTCTATCGGTACATCTAGATTTCGAAGCTATTTTCACATCGCATCGAGTCTGAGATTGAATTGTGACAGGAGAAAATGTGGTCTGGAGTCTGAGGGGAAAAAATAAGAGGTGAGACAGCAACGTGGAGAAAGGGAGCACGCCCCATTAAATCAATTAAGTCTGCATGCAGCAGGAGCCTGGGCAGCAGGATAATTACTTAGGGAGAGTGATCAGAGACTAATCTAATGATGATGCCCTTTGCTACCCACAACTAGACTTGATGAAGCAGCACTCCTGCGGGACCAGCCCCTGGCTGTGAAACTGCACAAACTTACTCACAAGCATCTGCAGATGGAGGACACGCAGCTCTGTGTGTGTGTGTGTGTGTGTGTGTGTGTGTGTGTGTGTTTTCTCCAAGTCAAAGAGCATTCACACTTTGAAACAGTCTGAAAACAAAGGTGGCTAATTACAAGCTGAACAAAGGGCGTGGTGTATTCAAGTCAGAGGTTTCTACCAAACAAGGTGAAGCTCCTACCATCATCAAGTCAGTGGCTCAGAAACTATTACATATATTTCTGTTTAAAATGTTCCATGAACACATGGGGGTATTTGCAGGCTCTGCTTTGACTAACACCATGATACAACCACAGTTCTCAGCTGCTTAGTGTTTAGTATACAATGCTTAGTTAATTTACTTTCCTTCTTATTATACGATGAGTCTTTTTGTTTTCTTTTATACAGTGTAGGAAAATACAAAACTAAAGCAAGAACAGACCCATAAAAGTTGGGTTGTTGTGTAAAAATGCAGTCAGAAAACCATAATTTGTTCACATACATCTCTATAAGACTTGCCTGAGCCTTGCCCATTGATAAAAAAACTAAAGCTTTGGTGTCTGGGCTCAGATCTAATAAATCCATGCTTTTAAAGGAGACAGAGAATCAAAATCCTTATTTTACCTTGACTTTACTGAATAACAATAGTCTACCCACATTCAAGAACGTACGAAAAGTCCTCGACATTCTGAACGTCTCCGTTTCATTGAAGTTCCTCTTTTAAATGTTCACCAGATATTGGGTCAATCTGAACAACAGATGCAAATAACGTAAAATGTATCTCGCTACCCCCTCCTGTTCTGTCGGGTGGGGCTCGATATTCTGGCATGTGATTTTTTTAGTATTTTTATTTTCTATAAAGCTATGGCACGTTGATTGCAACATAGTAAATGGTGTTTGAATTCTCTGGCTGAGCCGAGCCAATCAGCATATGACCTGAAGGATTCAATACAATAGGTGTTTTTTTTACACATTACAAAAAATTTAACTGTGGTGTTATGAAAAAATGATTGTCATCCATTCACCCATCCACCCATCCATCCATCCATCCATACATCCACCCATACATCCATCCATCCATTCATCCACTTATCCATCCACCCTTTTATCGACCCAACCAACAAACATCCATCCATCAATCCATTCATCCATCCACCCACCCATCCATCCATACATCCACCCATACATCCATCCATCCATTCATCCACTCATCCATCCACCCTTTTATCCACCCACCCATCCATCATCCATCCATCCATCCATCCACCCACCAATCCATCATCCAGCCACCCACCCACCCACCCACCAATCCATCCATCCACCCACCCATCCATCATCCATCCATCCATGCATCCATCCATCCATCCATCCATCCATTTACTTCTGCTTATTGGGATTCAGGCTGTTGGGAAGCAGCTTATGCAGAGAGGCCCAGACCTCCCTCACCTCATTCACCTCCTCCAGCTCTTCTGCCACATCACACTCAGTTGTCTCAGACAAGATGGGCAATCGTCTATCATGTGCGTCTGCTTCTTTTCAAAGCACACCACTACGTCAATGCTAACTTTAGAGTCATCAGGGCATCATCACATTATTAGCAACCTGTTAATGATGTGTTGATGTCATGGTTTAGGTTTTGGTTTGGTCCTGCTTTTAGTTTGAAGTCCTATTATGTTCTGTTTGGTTTTCCTGATCCTTGTTCCCCTGATGTGTTTCACCTGTGTCTCATTACCCCTCTGTGTATATAAGGTCCTGTCTTTGTCTGCCCTGTGCTGGGCTGTCCTGTTTGCTCCCCGTGTGCCTACTTGTGGTTAGTTTGTGGCTTTTCCAGTTCTTTTGGTTCCAGTTCCTTTTTTGTGTTTTCTTGCTGTGGCAGAGGTTTTGGTTTTTGCTTATTAAATATCACTGTTTTGGATACTGCTGCCTCCTGTTTGCTGTCCTGCATTTGGGTCCTCCACCATACAACCACACTTCATGACAGAGTCTGAAATACACTGATTTATTTCTGTTGTAGCCACGATTCAACGTATGTTCAATCGTACAGTGCAACATGCTGGAAATGAATTTTCTACAATTTTACGTTGTGCAATGTGACTTAAATTTATCTTAGACTGTAAAAATCAAGCGTTGTAAACCCGGCATAAGAGAGTCCAACCACCCTGGGGAAACTCATCCCAGTCGCTTGTATTTGCAATCTCATTCGGTCACTACCTACAGTTCACGACCAGAGACAAAGATTAACCAGTAAACAGAGTCTTGTCTTTTGGCTCAAGTCTCTCTTCACCACAGCAGACCAGTACAGAGTCTGCATTGCTGCAGATGCTGCACCGATCCTCCTGTTGATCTCCTGCTCCATCATCACTCCATTACTTAAACTCCTCTGCTTAAGGCAGAATAACCTGCTATAAAATATATAAAAGTGTAATGTGTAAAGATGTGTAATAAATATAAATATGTGGTGGTCAGCAGGTTGGACTGCAGGTCAGTCACGATGACACGCATCCCACAGCAGCATCTCCAAGATCCATCCAGATTTGGAGATGCTGATTCACCTCATTGAAAACCAGTGTAGTGAGAACTGAAGGTCTCCACTCAATGATGCAAAGTACTTTTATGTGTTTATTTTTCATTTGACTTGAAAAATGAGGGCAAGTCAGATATTTTGTTCTCCTGTTACAGTTATTTTACACATGTTCTCCATCACTTAAATAGATTTGCTTTTCTTTTTGCTAACATAAAGAAGTGAAAAAATGGTCCTCTATAGTATAGTCTCTGATACCTGGAGTACAATGCTGCTTCTCTCTGTCATTTGTCTCCCTTCATTTGAATTTGCCTGCCTCTGATCTGCCTTGTTTCTATTCTCTTCCTGTCCTGGTGAATGGCCAATGCACCATCTCTGCTTTCTCCTCTCTGAGGCGTCTTCTCTCTCTGTGCCTTTCGGCTGGCATGGAGCAGGCGAGGATTATCCCACTGGGGGATTTCCACTTGACAGTGAGTGGGCTGCTTTTGAACTCTCCTTGACTGAAGCCACTTCTCTTTCCCAAGCTGTTCATGAGGTGGAAGAGGCTCGGACATATGGGGGGGGGAGGAGGGGTTGCTTTTATCAAAGACGCATAAAAGTAAAAGAAGTGTATCTGTGAGTAAAGGAGGATATAAACAAGATCAGAAATGAAACATAATGGGGATGCCACTGGGATGTATTCCATCTTCTTTTTTCTAACTGCACCTATCCAACAGCCGGATAACTACCCTTTGATGAAACTCAGTGCATCATCTGCAAACTATTGTCAGAGTAACCACAAGACAGCAGGCATCTTGTTTGCATGTTAGAGGGCATATTATAATTAAGGGCTCATGCTGACATTAAGCCCCCCTTTGTAATTTTGAATTTGCTCCCTTTCAAAGCCGTCATTACATCCACATCCCTCAAATACCTTTCTGCCTCTGACAGCTTCATGTTCTGCCGCATCCCACTCATGTGTCTTTTTTTCCCTCACAGACATTTTTTACTTTAATTCTTCTAATTAAAAGGGAAAAAAAGCGATTCTTAATTTTTTTCTATCTCGTAATCAGCAGCAGAACAGGCTTAGAGAAATAATAGATGTGAAATATTGTAAATGGTCCTGTGTTAAACTAGAGCAGAGAAGGCTACATTGGAAGTGCCATCAGAGACTAAACTCAGCACAAAGTGGTTTCTATGAATCCCAGAATTCAAGCGGTCTTTGCATGAAAGATGAATGTGAAAACAAAAAAATGAATGTAAGCGAAAATGAAATAATGCAAAATGAATAAGTGAGTGGCAGCAACAGCAGCAGAGTATGAACTTAACTCTTTTCAACAACTGAATTTAGCCGACACTAAAGACTGCAGAGAAGCAGTGTCAGTCCAAATGTGATTACCGTGAATATGCTGTAGATGAACAAAGAGACCAGCTGGAATCTGCCCACCCAACCCAAGTTAACAGTGAAAGTCAGAAATTGCTGATCACTCCAATTTCTTGCCCCTTCTGACATACCACTCTTCACTTTCTTCGCTGGCTCTGCCATATATGTTTCTGGTGATACTGTATATTAGATAGTGAGCGTCTGGCTAACTCCACAAAGTAAACACTGATGAGATGCCCTCCTGAGCAGGGTTGCAATCACCAACTTCCCTGGACCTGAAAAGTGCTAAAGCACATTGTTGTTGTTGCTTGAGCACATCACTTATTCTCAATCACTTGATTTCATTTTCATGAGCTGATCTCTGTCTCCATCAGTTCTTCTCCACAACTCTATTCTGTATCACTTTGAACGCATCACCTTGTTAGTTGCTCTGATTGGTTGTAGCTCTAACCAACTGTATGCAGAGGCAGTTGCAATAGTTGGTCCCGCCCCCTGGATGAGGAGGTTCTGTGGCTCATTTTCAGACCCCACATCTGTTTAGGTGTGGCTCTGATCCATCTGCGCAGGCAAATGACTAATTCAGCTGTAAAAATGTTCCTGTTATCTCTGCAGTTATTGACTGTTGTCGGTTTTGCAGTAAAACTTTGTTGATAGTAAGTGTTGTCACTGTATGAGTCAGCACAGAAGACAGTTTCAGTATGATCTGTACCTATGGAGACTGCTGTGAAAATGCTGACAAAACCCATTTCATGAGATTGTTTCATTTAAATACAGGCTACTCACTAAGTCTCTCACTCACACCAGCTCACTTTATATATTCCACATGGTCTACGGTCCTTTACTTGTGGCCTCTCCTCAGACTATACAGCTCAGCCAGAAATCAGAAATGTGCTTATTTCAGATGTATACAACTATGCACATGGTCACATTCAAGGTTCTGCTTTATGTGGCTCAGTCATTGTGAAATTGTCTGCACATTCACCACAACGGTTCTCTGCTTCAGTGTTTAAATATGAATTCTCTCCTCTTCCTAGTCATCTGCACAGAAAAACTTTGTACACAAAAAAAAAAATCAACAAAAAACATATGAGGGAGACATTCAATGAAGTACATAGAATGAAATCAGTTTTATCTTTTGTTTATCTTTTGTTTTTGAATTGGGAGGGAATGAAAAAGCTGCTGAATGGGGAAAAAAAGGTAAGAAGAGATCAGCTCTTCAGGACCCTGCAGAGGTACAACAGAAAGAGACGCACGATAACAGCCTCAGGGTAACTGGAGGTAGCGTAGCAACAAAGTCAGAGAAAAAAAGTCATACTAATGAAGTTTTCTGTCTCATAAGTTGAATTGTTTTTCCTTCAGCAGGAGCCAGGTCCTGCTCGGGGTTTCCTCCCTCCCAAAGGGGTGTTTTTCCTTGCTGCCTGTGGCTTAAAGGAGGGTCCTAGAGGGCTGCTGTCCTGCATGTCTTAGATGTTTCTCTGCTAATTCAAATGAATTAGACTTGGCAGAGAGAGGTCTTAGAGGCAGACTCACACTCTGAGACGATTCTCCCAAATTTCTGACACTGCTGATATCTGTCGCAGCCGTCTTTGGTCACAAGACGGCTCTATCTTTCATCTTTGCTCCTGTCTTATTGTGAGCTCATTTGAGCTACAATGGAACTTTTTTTTTTTTAACCACGATTGTCAATCTTTTGTCTGAGACGGCTGAAATTGTACAGTGTGATTGCAACATAAAACATGCAGGCCAGTTCAGGGCTGGAGATGGACGTCCCCAGCTTCAAGGTTTTCTCCCAGAAGGGGAGAGTTAACTTGTCACTGCTTCTTATCATTAATTTAGCACTTAGAGACACTATTTATGGTAATTGATGCTGTGCAAATAAATTTGAATTGAAACTGAATTTCATTCTCAGATGGAAAAAAAAGGGTTAAAGTTGTATAAAAAAGTGTGCATACATGTAGCAGGGAATGGAGTTACTGAGTAACCATAGAGGATGCTGAGCGACTCTTCAGCGTCAAATAAGACGTTGAGTCCTCCAAGAGGAGCACTGAGGAGAAGAGTTGCTGCTCCTTCACTTAACAGCTGAGGAGGTTTGGGCATGTGGTCAGGAAGTCATTCACATGCCGTCCTGGGGAGGTGTTCTGGATACATCCCATCAGAAAGGAGGCTTCTTTTACTGGCTGAAGAGCTGACGTCACTCAGGTGGAACGCCTCCATGTCAGTCTGAGTTTAAAGGCGTTTCTGGGGGATATCAGATGTTGGGAACATAAGTTTGAAATCATTTTTGGGCACGTACTTCTTATATTCATCCATTCACTTCTTAGTTTGGTTTCTTAGTTGTTTAAAGTTTAATTAAATTTTGATTTTGTTGTCAGCTTTAAAATAGCCTGCATGGGCCCAGATGACGCTGGAATAGTTTGTCCAGAGTGAGTTCAGTATTCAAGCTGATCCTGGGACTTATGCATGAATCCTGTTTGTGGACTGGCTTGCAGACTCCTCTGTCATGGGTTTCATCCATGATGGAGACGAGTCAGCATATCGACAAGTTGATCAGTTAGAACAACCTGGAGCCAGTGATGTCCCCCTGCTCTGTCCCCCTTCTCAGTCCTCAGCGGGCCTGTGTTCATCGTAGAGAACGTCAGACTCCTGGGCGCGACCATCTCTCAGGATCTGAAGTGGACATCAGCTGCATCCTCAAGAAGGCCCAGCAGCAGATGTACTTCCTTCTCGTACACAGTCTTGAATTGCTCCAGTCTGGCAGGCACCTCAGAGTCCTCCAGACCAGGACTAACAGGCACCGGAGCAGCTTCTTCCCCACAGAAGTCTGGAACTTCAAACAACTATGACTCTTCTGTCCTTATTCTCTTGTTGTACTACAATCTGTAGCACATAAACTAATACCTCTGATGTATATAACCAGGTTATTTGTATATAGCTTTTCTGTTTTTAACCTTACCTTTATTTACTTTTATTCTTATCCTTACATTGCTTTCTTATAACGCTGCATACCAGAGAGACAACAACTGCTGGTAAAGAATTCCTTGTATGTGTCAACGTACTCGGCGTCTAAAGCTGATTGTGATATTTCAGACAAATCTTCATGAAACTGCACTGGATTTCTTCAACACTAAAAACTCAGTTAATCATTTCTCCACCAATCTAAGGTCAGTGTATGTTCTGTACAGCCTCATGAAATGTAAAAAGCTTCCAAAAACATCTTCAACTTACTCGCTTTTGTTTAATTTATTAGCTTCTGCTTGTCTCACCGAGTAAAGTTACATTATTAGACACAAGAGACTGTGAACTCCTGTGATTTCAGAGGCTGAACCTCCTGCTGCTGCGTATATTAAGATTTTATTTTCTTTCTTCTCTCTCCTCCAGTCGTCTGTATGTATTGTGAGCATCGCCTGCATGTGTGTGTGGGTGCCATCGTGAGCTTGTTTGTGTGGGTGCGTCTGTGAAGCGCTAATGAGGATTGGAAGCTCAGAGTGTTCATCGTGTGGCAAATAATGATTTCATATACATAACCCACCGTACGTATGTGGGAACGAGAGCGTGCGCTCCAGTCCTACACCGTTATTTGAATGAATATATCATTAAAAAGTAATAGCAGCAACAGGAACCTCTTCACACTCAGTTTGTCTGTGTCAGTTATCATAAAATACCCTGAAAAACACACAAACACACCAACTGCTGTCAAGTGAAAAATCATTAACATTCTCTTCAGCAGCTTTTTTCAAATTTAAAAGTGCAGGGAAGAGACGGAGAGAGGAGTCTCTTGTGTCCAGGTTATGAAATTTTGAACAAGTACTGATTCAGAGGGTTGGAATTTTCTGACGCCTGATGGCAGGATGAGTAAGACGGAGCTGGTGGGGAGGACTGGCTGCTATGAGGTCAAAATATAATTACCCTGAGAGCAGATATGTGCAGAAGCATTTACGGCTAATCACACTAATTACTCTTTTCTCTGTTTCGCTATTCTCTATAAGGACAACAGATGCAATCTGAAAAATCACATGCAGCAACAAAAGAGATTTAATGTATGAAATGAAGAGAAAGTGTGACAAATGATGCTGCTGTTTTCAAGATCAGCAGGCAAAATAAGAAAATGAGCTTCAATGATGGTAGTTTTGTGTGAAAGCTTGATGTCCATGAGTTCTTTCACTGCAGCAGCGACGACTGAAACACAAGCTCAGAAGATCCACTAACGGAGAGGAACGCAGCTTTGTGGTGAAGCAGATGAAAACATCTACATTTTACAGCCAAAGGTGGGTTAAATGCTTTTACTTTGAATCCAACTGAAACATTCCAGCATATGTCTTAACAACATTATCATCAACAGTTATCACATCAGGATGTCATCACTGAACTTAATCTGGAAGTGTGTGAGAGTCCGGCGTGTGAGACCATCCACCTCATCTGCAGATGGACATCAGCTTACGCTCTGCAGAAAGTTTCCACTTGGTTCTGCACATTTGTGTGATTATCAGCAAGGCAGAGGAAGGCCAGGACTCACCACATGTGCACAGCCTCGGAGAAGAGGAGCTTCTCCTGGAAACACAAGAACTGAACAAGAGAAATCAGTTGGCAAACTTTGAGGACCAACATGGAGGTTCAGGCTGATACTGCAGACTGACAGCTGTGCTGAGCAGAAAGAACTCACCTGGATCCAGTTTGCTGCTGTTCTGGTCAAGGCTGCACCTCGGAGGCTTGAATGTTTAGCCCAAATCTAGTAATTCAGTTCTGACACACTGGTACACTAAAGATGTTTGTTCCTGTGATGTTTTCAAGCCTTTATGTGTTTCTCATGAGTTCCTCTTTACCTCGCTGAGGATTCTGCATAATGGCTTTGGAGTCACCTTGACTTGGCATCCACTTCCAGCACAAAATGTTTGAATGTCTCAGAGGAGCTCAAAGCCACACCTTCAAGCTCATTTTATTTAGAATATTTATTTTCTCCTTATGTCACAGTGCATTCAGTAGGTCTCTGCAGGATGCATCTTTGAAAACCACCTTAAATGTTGAATATGTGTTGGTATTTGGTGCATTTCCTGTTTTACATCACTTCTGTCTAATTTCGGGTAGACGAGTAGAGCAGATGTCTGCTGTTCTAAAGGTTGGCAGCCCTCATGTTGAAGTGTACTTGGTAAGGACACTGAAGACGAAATCAGCTTTCTTTCATCTACGTAATATCAGGAAAACCAGAAACATCCTGACTCAAGGAGATGCAGAGAAATTACTCCATTCCTTTGTTACTTCTAGGCTGGATTATTGTAATGGATTATTTTCTTGCCGTACAAACAGCCCTGATAAAAACCTTCAACTGATCCAGCAGCACTAACCAGAACTGGGTATAGAGACCACATCTCACCAGTTCTTGGCTCCTTGTTAAATTTAGAATTGAATTTAAAATATTACATCTCACACACAAAGCTCTGAATGATAGAGCTCCAATTTATGTGAAAAATCTCATAGTTCCTTACTGTCCTAGTAGAACACTCCGC
>JBAMYA010062651.1:0-27521 GCA_037176975.1 Arrhamphus sclerolepis | reverse complement strand
GCCCCTGTGGAGGCTCGAACCAGGAACCTTCTTGCTGTGAGGCAACAGTGCTAACCACTAAGCCACCGTGCTGCCCTCACATTAGCATTTTCACTGGAAATGCACATTTTTCTAGTTTATTATTATTTTTCGTCTGTGGTCCTTTGTACGCTGTGTCACAAACCAGAACGCCATTTCCAGCATTTTACTAAATATGAACTTTAATCACTTATCACACCAGTATGACTTTGTGGTACTGTAGCTTATAGTTTAGTTTGGGACTTGATGACAGAATAAACCTGGAACTGACTGCAGAAATGAGGATTATTCAGTGAAAACATCAGCGTGAGACTCGTCATCTTTTAAGTGATTGACTATGGTATGGGCTCGTGTGTTTGGCTTCTAATGGCTAATCATTACTCTTATTCCCTCTCAAACTGTAAACAACATAAGTATATATGGCTATGATTTCAACTGCATCAGATGTCAACACATTAAAAAAAAAAGGTAATATGAATCTCACCCTTGCAATCTTCTCTGCCAGCTGCAGCCTGCCGTCCAGCTCTCTGCGAATCTGAGCAGCCTGCTCATCCACGTTGTCCAGCTACAAAAAGAAAAAGATTTCAGTTAACTGTTCAGAGACCTGTAGGATCAATAGACTAATCAAACAAAAAAAGATGAAGGAAGCGAAGCAGAGGAGATCCTCAGTGGGAATGGATTTCTGTGTTAGCATCTGCAGGGGCTCAGAAATGATGGTAATTAGCTACACAGTTGGGGGAGAAACGAGAAGTTCACCCGTTTCACCAGAATGAGGATGGAAGAAACACATCAGCCAGTTACAGATAAGAAAAGTTCAATCCTGTTTGTTTTCTTGTTGTTAGAAGCTGAATGTTTAAAGTTGAAATTAAAGCTACAGGTGTTTTCCATTGATTGTAAATACTGGACCAACTATCCGTTGCCATGGATCGTTGGATGTTGCAAAGAGGCAGGACAAAACTGAGCTAACGCCTAACTGTCAGTCAAACACATCAGACGATGTTTGGGCATCTCGTTGGTCAGTTTTATTGCTTAATATAAATTTATCTGACATAATACAAAAAAAAATCACCCCCGTACAGTTGTCATGGATGAAATATGCAACCACAGATGAAAAAATTATTTGATTTTTGACCCATTCTGTAAATATGTTTCATTCTAATGTAAAGCTGTTACTTTTAACATGGAGATTTTCTCTGTTTTGGAGCAAGCACCTAGTGGTCAGTGGAAGAACTGCAACAGAATGTACTTCCTGGATGAGCTTCAGTCTGGGAGTGGGATGGTTGCCTCTTGGGCTTTACACATTTGAGTGGTTTGGACAGTTACATGATTAAAAATCCAGGTATGGGGGACACAAAGTGAACAGCTAAAAAGTGCCTCCACGGTTTCATTTGGAGGTTCACACCCCAATGCAGACTTCAGAGGGCTGGAAAAGCTATGTTGTTTCAGTACTTTAGAAGAATACTTCACATTTGGGAAAAACAGCCTTTTAACGTAGCAACAAGCTCTTCACAAAGCTGGAATTGCTTCTCAACCAGAGTGTTGACGGAGGTTGTTTCCTTAATTAACATTTCCATGTTGGATGTAATCAATCTGTTTTCATCAAGAGGCTGTAATTAAACCTCGACTGAAGACAGCTGTGGACCTGGATCCAGTCTCACGTTTATTTCTAAAATTCCTGAAAAAAACTGTTGTAGATAACTATTTGTCTAATTATAAATGATTTATCTGAAGTGTTTCACACTACTGGTGAAAGTCACCAAGAATCTCATGGCAGCAGACAATGAACTGGTGTCTGTACTGGTCCTATTAAACCTTAGACAGAGGACTGGTTTCAGTGCTGGTCTTGTTAAATCTCAGTCCTACATGTAAAACAGTTGATCACAGCATTCTTTTCCATGTTATTGACATTAAAGGAAATACACTGGCCTGGTTTAAGTCATATTGATCAGATAGATTCCAGTTTCTTCGTATGAATGGAAGGTTTTTCTCATCCACCAGAGTTGGTCATGTTCCACAGGGTTCTGTTTGGGCTCTTACTTCCTAGTCTGTACACGTGTCCTTCCCAGGTACTATTCTGTGCTGCCAACTCCTCAGAATAGAAAGTCACTATTGGCTGTCCTAAAACTGGCTAGAAGTCGCTAAATGATGTCATCGCCTCATTTGCATATTTCACAATTTGCATGTTGGAAGCTGTATGAGAGAGGAATAACATTGTGGGAGAGTAAAACACCCTAAATATGTTTAGAACTACTAATAACTTTTCTTCTGTTGATTCTTGGTTTGTTTGTTTTCTGTTTTGTTTTTTGTTTTTTATTTTGCCATTGAAATAGGCTGTCACTTCTCAAAATAACCAGTGACTTAAAAGCTTTGCCACACTACATAAATCAATTTTGTCCTGTATTGTTCAGTGTTAGAATATCAAGTGTACAACAAATCACAGTGAAACATGAACATTTTCTGCCACAACTTTTTATTTTTTATAGATGGTTTTAATTGACATTAACAATCTAAATGGACCAAAAACAAAACAAAAAAACAAACTGTCAATGGTAATGTGAAGAAATGTTGGTAAGTCATCTGGCCCTGATTCAGATTCACTGTTAACTGTGTTAGTCAAATGCAGTCTTTATTTTATTGTGCCGGAGAAGAAACATTTACATTTAAACTCCACTCTAGAAGCAAAGAGGTTCACTTCCAGTCTGGACGCAGAGCGGTGCGGGTCTCCTCTCTGACTGCAGCTGGGAGTGCAGCAAAGGCTGCTGGGAGACTGACCGCCAGGAAGTGTTGCGGGACAGGGAGGAGCTCAGCAGCCTCCACTGAGGACAGTAGAGTGATACATGCTTTCATGTCAGACTCTCTAAAACACCAGAAAAGTCTCCAATAACACCAGAAAAAGTCGCTAAATTTGTTGCCAAGAGGGTTTGGAAAACCGTCATATTTAGCGACAAAGTTGCAAAATCAGAAACACACATATTTCACTGATGCAGCCATCCCAACGCTACAGCCAAACCAAACAGAAGTGAAGGGTTCCCACTCCTTTCCTGAAATTATTTTCCAGGACTTTTCCAGGACATTTTCAGTCGCTACAGATACCAGTTATCCACTACCACGCTGCCCTGTCCCCTCATTCTTTGTTCTTTTCACTTGCAGTGGTAACTTGACTGTTTCTATGTCTATTACTCAGATATTTGATGTGCAGTCTACGGTTATAATTTATAAAATATAAAAAAAAATTAAAACAAATGTATCATAGAATAATACAAGCAGTTTACAGCGTAGCACTTTATTAGCATGACAAACTGGAGTTACAATGTTTAACTATCAACTTTCTCTACTCTCTTACTTTCTCCGTCCAATACTGCCTGTTTTTTGTTGTTTAATTTGATTTGTTTAAAAGTTAAAAAATAAATTAAATTGACTGATTGACAGTTATAATGCTAAAATAAGAAATGAATATGTAATAGTTAAAGTTCTCATTTTCAGGGAGCCTCTTGCCTCCCTGTGGTCTCTGTGAGCATCTCACTCTGTTGACAACTACTTTCATTTCAAATTAGTGAGCTGAAATCTGCATGAAAAGTCATTCATCTCTCTAATTTCTTCTCCCATCTATCTGTGCACATACAGCATTTCAATACAACACAAATCCTGAAGTTGGTTTCATTCACTTATTTTCTGTTTCTATTGTCAGACAATAAAACAAGTGTGAAATACAGAGTGAAACGTGGCCCATTGAAGATGACCTGTTACCTGGAACTACCTGGAACCTCCTGCTCTGCTGAAATGAGAGATATGACAGGACAACTCAGTAAATGACACGCCCACTAGAACGCTGCTCTGCCTGTCACTCAACAGAGGACAGGGAGGAGCCTGTGGACACGGGAGAGAAAAACCTCACACTCGCGGACCAGTACTAGCGACACTTTTTTTTTTTTTTTTTCAGTTGCCAGTTTTGTTTTAAAACCAAGTCCTTAATGGGGTCTGAAAAGTTGCTAAATCTAAACAAAGTCAATGGGAAGCCCTATGTTGGAGAGATGCTCTAAGCGGAAATGCAAATTTGATTGGCTGGTAGCATCACATGGGGTGGTGCTCTGGCTAGAAGCAGAGAAGCGCTGCGCCTTAATGTTAATTGATGTTAATTAATGTTGCTCAGACATGCATGCGCACAATTTTTAACCCGTTTGAATTCACTCACAAGGCAGCGGGAGGATCATTTTCCAGGATAACTGATATTTTTTATCATCCACCAGGACTGGAAAATTGGTCCATCATTTTCCAGGTTTTCCAGGACGTGTGGGAACCCTGGCGTAGCATCAGTCGTGAAAGCAGGCAGCAGTTTCACGTGACGCTTGGACATCTATCACCACTGAATCTTACATCACCATAATTTGTTTACTGAAGTATTAAACACTCTGGTTGAGCTGCCAAAAAATAATTAGATATCATAAATATAATATATATTATTTTGGTATAGTAAAATATTTCTCCGAATAAGCTACTGCTCATATCACAGTTTTTTGTTCACTTTAATAAAAGATAATGACAGTAAATTAATCTATTGATTCTAGTTACGAATGCACTATTTTTTAAAACTAAAATGTAGCAGTGGTCCAGGGTTCCTTGGTGAGTGTAAAAAATGTTGCTAAAAAGTTTGGTGAGATGCATCGATAATCGATTAATAATGGAATCGTAGCAGCGCAAATCGTAATTGAGGCGTGGGGTGCCTAACGATCCCCACCCCCATCTAGCTTCCCCATTTTTTCAGTCTCCACCCACAACTTCACACCACGCTTCATTTGATGTTCATTAGAAATGTTACAGAGCAAAGCTGCGACACCGATTTCAAAGCAGGCACATCCACTAGGAGAGATTGGGGAACTGGAGTTAGTGGAGGTGAGGTTCTGACTCCAACCTAAACCATGAGGTAAACGTATGAAGCCAAGGTTTAAAAGGGGTACTTTGCACTTTTCTTTTTGTAAATTGTGATAACTTTTGAAGAAAGAGCAGAATATGTAACTTTGAAAATAAATGATAATAATAAATAATTAAAATAAATATTATAACTTGTATTTATGAAATATATCTATATGTTCATTACATATTTCATAAACAATGATAATTCTGTACAACTATTAGTCTGTATAATTATTTGAAATAATATTCATTATAATGTCCAGAGTTTTATTCATCATACGGATGAACTCGGCGTCCTAAACTGTAAACGAGCTCTCTGTTTTATAATGAAGCACCACTGAAACTGTCCATCAGGTGCTTCGTGTCCCTGATCAGATGTCCATCAACTCGGTTTAGGACATGCACCTTTTCTTTGATGGCCAGGTCGTCTCCATCCATGATTAAACAGATGTAGTGAGTCACTTCGGTTCAAATCAGTTCAGTAAATGCTTTATTGTGGAGTATTCAACTTTTTGTTGAAATGTTTGGCTTGTCCTTGAAACAGGTGTCCTAATAATTTTCCGTGCACATTTCTGAAAAGCATAGTATGATGTAACATCCACACCATTCCACTCACCTACAGATAAGTGGAAAAGCAACAGAACAACAGGAGAAATAACAACACTGGCTTTCAACTATTAACATTTACAGTTATTAATTATCAGATAGAAATACACAAAGTCCAAGGACTGCATGGCACGAGACTAAATATTTTTAAGACTTCTATAATGGACAGCTGGAGAATCCAGGGAGTGAAAGATTTAAAAAGCTTTGTTTGTGCCACACGCATTATAAACATTATCAAAGTGGCTTCTTTCCACCATCTGTGGTTAACTCAAACCACCTGACACGTTCACGCCTGCATTAACAGCTGCTTTCATGCGTGATAAAAGAAATCAACAACCTGCTAAATGCGTAGAAGCTCTCCCCCATCAAACGATCAGCCAGAATATTATAATTATGAAATAAAATAAAACACGGTAATGAGGTAACGCAGTCGTTTACGACGAGCATTAATGTTGGCTACAGTTTTATTACCACAATGGCGAGCAGGACAATGAAACATGGTGTGAGTAACTCTGAATGAATATGAAAGATGAGTTAAAAAAAAAAAAAAAAAAAAAAAAAGGAAAATTAAGTTTGAGCTGCTTAGTGGGCAGAAGTTGCGTTTAACAAATCTGTGATGAGCAGAGGCGTCAGAAATGACAAAGATAAAACTGCTCTGTTGCAAACTGGCCTGAAGCCAAAGAGACAAGTGGAACCTTCTGAGCTGATAGCTGAGCAGAAAAGATAAGCTGTTTAATCTGAGCCGCTACTAGAAGGGTAGCAGAGAAGCTGAGATGCTTTAAACTGCTCAGCGTGACGCCCACCTGCGTCCGATAGTGACCCCTGCAGGATGCATCATGTCAGTGCAGGGGCAGGGCTGGACCTGGTTGCTGAGGACTAGATTTGAAACACCTGCTCGTGACACGTGGGGGGGGGGGCTGTTAAAAAAAAAAAAAAAAAAGTCTGGCCACCTCTCCCCTTGGGGAGGGGGTGCACTTTTTGATTGGCAGGCACCATGCCCAAACTTCTTTTTTTTTCTTTTCCCTTTTACAGCATTTTTGATTTTCTAACACTTACTGATTTACTAACACTTTCACTCCATCCATGCATGCCTCACATTCCATTAGACATACATCCTACATATTTGTTTGAATTATTTTTCATATTTCCTTAAATAAACATTTGATTTAATTCAGTTGCTTGTTGTGTCCCTTATGTAACGGTGTGTTTGAGCCCACCGTTACAATAGTTATATAGAAGGAATTAACTGACAAATAAAGAAAACAAATACAAATCAATACTGAGACATTTTTGCCTGATCAGTGTTGATCTATATCAAACATTTGGAGTTTTTCATATTTGTATGTCCATATTTGTCATCCACAAACAACACAACTGTCTTTTGAGAGCATGTAAATCAGCATATTACAAAGAAAAAAAAAACAGGTAGCAGCCTATCAAATACACCATGCACACACAGATCTAAAAAATAAAAAAATATAAACTCTCTCCGTAAGAGCAGAGCACTTGAAACCACATTCAATGCAGCTCAAACATCGTAACATCGTCCAACCAATCACATTGAAGTTAAAACAGGTTGACAAAGTCATGCGCATGTTTACAGATGCCCAGATAAGTATACACAGATTTACTGGACCCTTTTCCGTCTACGCTTTTTAAAGACCCTTTTCCCACGATAGCTTCTGTAGTCCCTTATAACCACATACGTACCAGGAGGTTTTAGGATTGAGATAGATGTTATATAAATCAAACTGAATTGAACTGAACAAAACAAAAAAGCTACTTCTTATCATCAGCTGTTAAATAACTGTAGTTTGTTGTTGGAAGTGGTAGCAGCTTTGTGCTTAGATTATTCATGGGGAGTCTTCTACTCTGGTTTCTGAGTTAGGTGGACTGCTGTAGAGACTGTGACCTTGTCTCATTCGCACTGACAGTTATTGACTTCTTCAAGCTTTTGTCTGAAGCTCTGAGTCGACTGTCGGGTCGCTTTGCAGACGCAGAATTTCTGCTTCAGGGTCAGAACAAAGTGAAAACATCTTTCCTTCCATTTGTGTCAAATTTGCTGCATAGTTTTAGAAAACAAAACATATTTTGCACAAATTACAATATCAACAAGTTCAAGCACCCCATGAAGATGAAAAGAACAGTTATTGAGAGTTTATTAATTTACTGTTGACATATTAATGGCAGTGAATGTAAACATCGTATAGTAGCAAAGAAATCAGTAATGTTCTTTTGAATCAGACAAAGAACATTGTAATTTCATTCAAAACATCTCCTGTATGCATGAAGATGGTTGGGGGGATGTTTTGTACCACATCAGATAAATTTATATTAACAATAAAGCCGACCAATCACATGGCAGGATGTCGTTTGATGTGCTTGATTGACAGCTAGCTATTGGCTCTGCCATTAGCTTTGACAGCTTTTTTGCAACATGGTGCCAGGCACTTTGAGGAAACACGGGCTTCAAAAACGCTCTACAAATCTATGGGTCATGTGACCAAATAACTTCTCCAGTATTTACAGTCATTGGCTGCTGCCTTCAGTTCAATTAAATTCAATTTAATTTGTATTGCTCCACTTCACAACATTCAAGGCACTTTACTTTAAGTCCAATACAGTTCAAACAAATACAATCCATTTCCAGTCAATTATTTTCTAAATCAATCCAGTTTATTGTAATTCACTAAATTCTTTTCAGGTTCAAAGTTTATTTGATTAGAATTCATAAAAATAGCATAGTTGGGGAACCAAACCGACTGCATCAAATCTTTACTTTGGTAAAACTCCAGGGATGGCTAACCAACCAGCTCATAATGATTTAATCCACTTTATCTTATTATCCAATGTATAATTAACTTTTTTTTTAAATAATTCACCTCATGCAGCCATGTCAGCAAAACAAAAGGACACATTTGAAGACCATAATCAGTCTTCATAACAGAACAGCCTTCAATGCAGCCTTCTGAGGATACGGCCTCTAAATTGGGACAAAATTAAGATTGCACTGCGAGAGCAGACACCTGGCAACAAAAAACAAACAAACAAACAACAACAACAAAAAAAACACCAAGGAAATATTTTCTTAATGAAGCATGAAATCTGAGATTTATGTTTCAAGGAGCCAATAAAACATTAAAGGAAACCTTGGTCGTGACATGTTTAATAGATTAATCAAAGCTTTAAATGATGAATCTTCCATTCCTACAAGAGAAAACTCAGACAAACACAATGAGCTGAAAAAAGTGCAGAGCTGAAACATAAAAGGATGAATGCAGTGGCTGCTTGTGTGCACTTTGCCAGCAGCATTCCTACTTCTGTGTAAAGGTCATTTCTATGACGACCATGATTCATATGAAACTGTTAATTTATGTGTTAACATGTCAGAGGGGCTGAATTAACATGTCAAACAATGAATAAAGCTTATGAAAGCGTATTTCAGTGAAGAGTTTCCTCTCACAAACAAAAGGAAGTCAGTTCTGCCACTGAAACACTGCTGACTGGATCCAGTGAGGAGGATTTGTGGCGCTGCTGGCAGTGCTTTCTAACAGGTATGCTGCTGATTTTTTCACAATAGCTAAAAAGGAAATTGCACGTTTTAAATTTTGTGCTCAGCATCAGAGTGATAACTGGAACGAGAAGGAGGCTTGAAGTCAAGCTAGAAAAACAACGTTCTTGTGGCTCTCTGATAGTGAAAATGGAAAACAAATGTCTTTACGAAAGAACAATTATGAGGGAAGCAATACAGCATTTGACTGAACAAAATAGTTCTTATTAAAGCAGATAATCAACATCTGCTCACATGCAATCTTTTTTCAGAGCAAGTCTTTATCTGTTCCCCATCTATCTTTTCATCAGTGTTTTGGGGTCCTTTTCATGTTTAAATGTAAATCAAAGTGGAAAACAGACGAGAAACGGTGCTCTCTCCTGCTGAAAAACACATTTCAGTACCAACCCTCCATAATAATTATTTATTTGTCATTTTTAAAATGTCAAATAGATAATACAAACATGTTTTAGTATCTTCATAACACGAAAACATGTAAATTGGAAAAATGTGCTTGACACACCAGCAAATGCAGAGAGACACATGTTGAAGCGTCACTGCCATCCATGCTCACAGAGAACACCTGGATGCTCCTCTGCTCTATATTTATCAGCCTTCAGCATTTTCTGGGAGCTGAACCGACGTTTGAACGTTCTCAGCATCGATCACATCTCTGAAGCCTGCAAGTCGTCATCCTGCTCAGTTGAAAAACCCTCTCCGACACCACAGAGAACCGAATTTGCTCAATTTCTTGAAAAGCTCAAGTTCATCACATGCCTCTAACCATTTATAAATGAGATGGACCAAAACCACCACAATCTCTAATGCGGGGTCCCACTGTACGATTTTCACAGTCTCGTAAGATTTATTCAAGTCACATTGAAATCATATACATACGTTAAATTGTGACTCTGTCAGAAATAAATCAGAGGATTTCAGGATCTCAACAGGGCGTCATTACTTTTTCTTTTTTTTTATATATATATATTTTTTTATATATATTTAATTATATTAATAATTCAAGGTAATATTTTTGTTTATTCCAGTTAAATACAAATGTGAATGTGACAGTTCAGGTCATGAGAGTGTTTGGGGAGGAACGTTTGTTTCTGCACATGAGTGGTTACATAGGTCATCCAACAGGTGTACTTAAGAAATAAACGCCGTTAAACGAAAACTGGCTGCTCCACATGCGGCCAGATAATTGCATAAGGATCACATGAGCCAGTAACTCAGCTAACAAGTGGATAAGGCTGTTAAAAGTGTAATTTAAATGTAAACTGGAAAGCTCTCTGCCACAAGAGTCAGTATGAGAAGTGGTTTAATTGCATTAAATTGCTTCTTAAGAAACCAGCTTCCACACTTTGCAGATGTTTAGCTTGTATGTGAGGAGATTATTGAAATTTAATTTTTTTTGTTGTTCCATATAACTTCTGAATGTTTGCATTTGAGATGCAAACATAAGTGTTAGTCTCTACATACAAAGTTCATAAAGACATCTGTGGTTAAGCTATTTTTTTTATTTTATTCCTTGCTTTCAAGTAGTTGTCTTATTGAAGTTAAACTCATTAACAGCAGAGATACAAGTTTACAAGTATCCTCAAAGCCTCTGACACCAGCTCAGGTCAAAAAACATTTAGTCATCTGATGAACCTAAAGCGACCAATGTCAAACCTGCAGAATTAAAAAAAGGATATGAAAAAGTGAGAGCGCTATCCTATGCAAAGTTAAGAAAAGAAATATTGTCATATGATGCGTCTGAGGTTGAAATAAATGAGCTGATTGACAAGATAAAATGTACCTGCTCTGAGGCCTTTTATGAAGAGTTGTGTCGAGGACAAAAAGCCTGATCCCGATATACCAACGCAGTCTCACTCCCAACTCGTCATATATTGACGCTTTGGCCTTGTGCGTCACATGTTGACGGATCAGGTTCCCCTTTCGCGGCATTTTTTGACGCGCATGTACAGCGTTGCATTTTGACGCACCGGGGATCCTCCACCCTAACTGTCCTACTGCCAACGCTCATCATATTTTTACCCCCAACCTACTTCAGACCAGGAGCGACCTGCTCGCTTTTGTTGCTCATCACGTGACATTTGATTTTGCTTATCCTTTTAAAGGGGCCATGTGCTTTTCAGAGCTTTTGCAGAGCCACTTTTTCTTGATGGCTGCCTCTTCATTATCAATTAGTTTGTGTGTACGCGACAATTTCAAAAACTTGTTTTGGTTAAGGATGCTTACGTGCAACTGGTTAAACTGGTGGTATGGTGAGCAAATTAAAACCATTCCTGCTCAAAACAAACGTTCTAGATCGCAAATATTTCATATAAATAGGCCCCCTACCAGCGCTGATCATCACCTGTGTATCATGGATATGGATGTCCGAGATGTTGGTGCTGCGTTCCTGCACCAGTGATCCCTAAAGGCAAAAAGAGTTGGATCGTATAGCACTGGTTGGCCAGCGGTGGCAGTCATCAACTTTCCTGTCGTCATTTTGAGACGGAACTACAATACGGAACCAAAGTTTCTGAGTATGTTTCCTGGGATCTCCACAAGCGAAAAACGTCTACATTCCGATTGGTAGTCAGTATTTTACAGCCGAAACGTGTCATAGCTAATTTGCAACTTTTTTTTAGGTCGTTCAACTTTTGTAGTTCATCGCTTCAGTCACTTTCGTCTGTTAAAAGTGAATCACTTCCAGCGATTTTTACAACTTTAGTCGCTCTTAGTCTGAACGCACAGTAAAGGCTCTACAGGTCAAAACCACCCTCACATATGTCAAAGTGTGATACGCTTCAATCTAGTTTGGAATCAGTTAAAAGGAAACAGGCTGCAGTGTCCAAAGAGGTTTTGGCAGCAGAACTTCAATGGCCAGAAAATGAAGAACACTTCTTTTTCTTTTTTTGGAACATTTTTTGTGTTTATTAATGTGTTGAAAGATACTTGCTTATACTTTGTTTTGGTTGTTTGAAGATTGGTCATCACTCAAGGAAGAAGTGTGATAATAAAGGTACATGTGAAAAGTGCAAAAAAGGGGCACCCAACATGTTTACATGATGACACATTTAAGGAACAACAAAGGTCAGCGCCTCTGAAAGAAGATGAGAATCCGACAGAGAAAGATGATGGAAAGGAAACAGCTGCAACAGCGACGACAAACAGGGTCATGCAAGAAGGTTGCACCAGTCTGGGTTTCTTCCACAAATCAGCCACGGTGAAATTCAAGTGTATGCTCTTTTATAAACGCAAAGACACATTCATCTTAAATGAAGTTGCTCAACAACTTGTTACCCACAAACAAACATGCTAAGTTGCAGCTGTGGACTTTGTCCACCATACATAAAATAAAGAAGATTAATCAGTTTTCTATCATTAATATCTATACTATCAGACATAATAAGTGAAGATTTTGGAATTAAATGGCCTCTGATGGGCGGAGAGCTGAAGACATTCAGATGTGAGCTGTGTTTCAGTCATGACCCAGACATGCTCAGAAACCCACTAGCACCAGAGAGGAACCAAAATCAAGCCTGAGTTCTTGTTTAAGCCATCACCACAACTCTGTCAGCTCGATTAAGCCCTCGATAAACCTCCATTCCCAGCTCTTGTAAGTGCACACTGTGAGTTTAGAGAAATTGGTGTCTCGCTCATTAAATGTTAAGAGTAAACCCTCCAGCAGCTCAGTGATGACTTATCTTGGTGTTTTAATTAAGATGCGTCATCACATAGTGATGGTCACCATCGCAGATGACGGAGTTATCCTTCTTCTCTTCAGCACATCTTCATCATCTCAGCTCAGAACAGTTAATTAATCATTTAGCTGGTAAACAATGGATTGACGTAACACAAACAACAGCTAAAAAGTGGTCTGTCCTGGTGATATCGACACGTCTGACAACTCGCTGAAAACAACTGCTACGTCTTCTGTGAGTGACTGATGTGTTAAACTTTCAGTCGAGTCTGAACCGCCTTCGGTGAAACAACAATATTAAATTTTCAAAGAGAAAATTTAATATTTGTAATGATGCCTTTACTTGCACGCCTTCTCTCTTTGTTCAACAGCCTGTTTCAAAAGGCACTCAGTTTACAGAAGGATATTCTTATTTTCTTAGTGAGTGTTACCAGGCAGCAGGCTAAATGTACTTAGAGCTGGTACAATATCATCCCTGTGGTAACTAATACACAGTTTAGTGTTTATCTATATTGTACATCTTCATGAAGACGTCTGTATAGATGCTTAGATAGTTACCAACTTGTTTATAAAACAAGGTTTGGACAGTATATACAACTATGCTATTGGTGATGACAAATTTTAAACACAACTTTAATACTTTGATCCAATGTGGTGATTTTAAAGTTGAAATATTTTGGTCTCTTAACAGCTGACACCTGATGAAATACTTGAACAACTTTTGTCCAAAATCAACAAATACAGTGCAAGAGCTCTGTCTTTATACTTGGTCAAGGTCAAATTTATTTATATAGCACATTTCAAATCAGCCAAGTTTGACAAAAATGTTTTATGAATGAATATAAAAATAACATAAATAATACACATCAAAGAAAACAGAGCAAAGACTCGAAAAAAGAAAAAAACTAAAAGTAATACATAACGACAAGATGTTCAGGCTCAGCTTGTACTGAAAGTCAGTGAGGAGAAACATCTTTTGAGCAGAGATGTGAATGTATCAACAGATGGAGCTGCTCAGCTTTAAGTCCAAGTCTGGATCTCAGAACTACAAGAACCATTCGACTGGATGACCTTAGAGCCTTGACTGGACCACGAGAGGGAAAAGAGCTCAGACAAGTACGATGGAGCCAGCACCTTAAAATAAAATCATTAAGTCTATTGTAAAATGGATGGGAAGCCAGTAAAGTAATGCTAGAACTAGTGTAATATGCGATCATTTTACTGTCCCAGTTAGGAGCTGAGCATCAGAATTTTACTCCAACTGCAGATGGCGAAGTGACAAGTGATCTAACCCCACATAACAAATATTTACAATAGTCCAACCTTGTGGTTATAAAAGTATGTATGACTCATAGGGACTGGTTCTGCAAGGGAGCTCATCAAAGTCTGCAGAGGGGAACAACCTTTGGATTTAATGGGAAAATATAATTGAATATCATGTGCAAAGCAATGAAAGGGCAGACTGTATTTCTGAAACATTGACCCCACAGACAGCATGTACAGTGAAAATAGCAGTGGGCCCAAAATGGAGCCATGGGATACCCCCAAACCAGAGAGGAGCAACAGAAGAGTAAAATTTACAGATCTGCCAGTTAAATACGACCAAACCAATCAAAGAGAATGTGCCCCTAATGCCCCTTTCTGAGTTTGTCTGGTAAGTATTACAAGCAAGCATTTATTAATAATCTGAGTACGCAGCATGCGTCTTTGTTCATGTGGCAACCTTACCTGACAGGCGTTGTACAGCAGCTGGTGCTCAAACTTCCGAATTCCAAGGATCTGCTGGAACATCTCGTACAGCTGGTCTTTGCTGAGGATGAGCTCCGACACAGCACTCAGGTGTCCCCGCTGTGCTTGACGCCGCACATCCTCCTCCCCCCTGTAAATGGCGTCATACTTTGCGATCCAGGAGCTGAGCACAGTCTCCTTGCTGAGACCGTCGATCTCTGGAAGGCTGCGGACACGCCGCTCTATGTTTTTCTTGAAAACCTCTCGGAAGTCGTTGGCTGAACAGCCACCGCTCTGTACCATCCGGGAGACGCGCTCACTCTTTAGAAATCCCTGTCATGGAAGGAGAGAAAACTATGAACATTTACAGCTAAGATGTATTTCATTGTCCAACAAGCTCACCCAGTTGAGATAAGTGTTCTAATCCATGACTTTGAATTGTTAGAGCCATTTAGAAGAACTCAGAGATCAACTCAAGTGATTTTTCGGTGAAAGAAAACATTACACATAGCCTAGAAATCTAGACGTACCCATTATCAGATAGATCAGTCTGTCCTTCTCTGAGAGGGTTTAGCTCAATGATGACAGAGCTGAGACGCTGGTGGAAATCAGCGGCCACTTGAACCAGCTTTGGCATCAACAGTTAAAGACTTTAATGTACGATTTCCGCCATCTCAGAGGAAAGATGGGCAACCACGGGAAAAATGTTCTGTAACAGCTCAGAAATGGTGGTATTAGATCTCACAATGAGACACGAGCAAAGATGAACGACTGAAGAAGGCTGCTACAGATATCAGCAGTGTCCAAAATTTGGAGCAATTATCTCAGTGTGCCAGCCTGTACAATCTCTCTCAGATAACCAACCAATAGAAACACACCGTGAAATAACGTAAACATAAGTGAGTCTACGGAGCACAGTAGCCTAGCAACAACAGATACAACGGAGAAACGGTATGAAAATGTGAAACTCAAATAACGAAGAAAGACACTTCTTTTTCTTGGTTTATTTATTTTATTTTCAAAGCAAACAGACACCACTATGACAATGCTAACTTCAGAGTCCTCAGTGCATTAGCATGTTAGCAGCAAACTGCTAATGACATGATGTTGCTGTGTTGAGAGCCTGAAATACACCCAGTGCACACAGTATACACACAGTGTAACATGCTGTAAATTAATTTTCTCCCGATTTCACGTTGTGCAGTGTGGCTAGCATTAATTTTATAAGACTATAAAAATCACACAGCGTGAACGTGGTATTAGTGATTGCGGTGGATGAGGTCCATCTCATTTATAAATGGTTAGAGACATCTGATAAACGATAAAGGAAGCTATTCAAGAGGCAATCTGAACATGATTGTGTAGATCTGTCCATTAACTTGGCTCTTCTCCACAACACTCTGCTGTTGACTAGTTTGCGTCGCTTTGACTATGTCACCTTGTTCGTTGCTCTGATTGGTTGTAGCTCTAACCAACTGCATGTAGACACAGGTCGAGAAGCGACAGTTGGTCCTGCCTCCTGGGCGAGGAGGTTCGATGATTTTTTTTCAGACCCTACATCTGTCCAGATGTGGCTCTTATCTATCAGACTAATTACACAAGGAGTCCCACAAGAAAAATGTACCATAATGTTTTATTGCCAACCCAATACTGACAAAGCACACTCACTTATATATTACAAAAGAAGAGACTAAATTATTAAAAGAAAAAAAAAGTATAATCCCAAAACTACAAAGAGAATAACCAAATTAATAGAATGATAACATCGACGTACCTGCTAATAAGGATTTAAGATGGAATTTGTGAGATAAAGGAATAAAGAGTAACAAGACCTTTAGAGGAAATTTGACAGTTTTGCCACAGGCAGTCAGTGCATACCACACATACAGCCTTGTAGCCTGTTCAGGTGCAGTGTGAATGATAAATGACATAAGATTATTTTGCAATTGGGAAATATGCTTTGGCAGCCCAGCAGATTAGTGAAATCCAGATATACTGTACCTTCAGACCTTCTGATTTTTCACAGCTGACATTTTGACTTGCTGCAGCATGAAAAGCGTTGCTGGAAACCTTAATATGTGTCACCTGACTATAACACTGCTGCTGCTTTTGATTTCACACTTGAATGATTTCCACTTTTGACATCATGCTATGAGTGAAGAATGATTGTTTTTTTCTCAGTTTCAGCCAGAAGCCCACCGTGCAACAGAAAGAAAAAGTTCATTTTCAAGCTATTTTCTATTGTAATAAACTTTATCATTAAAGGTACACGAAACAAAGCTGTTCAAACTACAGGACATTTCGGCAGGTGAAAAATACCTGAGTAGCACAGACATATCTATAAGACCTGAGAAGTGATCTGATCCTGGACATGACACAACTCAAGTCCCTCAGAGGTTTCAGGATTTGGGACCTGTTTTGGCAGCATACAAAGAAAAGGGTTAGGTAATAGAGTGTCGGCTTTTCTGCAGACGTCCTCTCTATGTGCAATTTCATTTCTGACAACATCTATAACAATGTCAAGATGAAATAGGCTGATATCTGGCCACTAACTATTAACTGACAGCTCCTGACTCTATGTTATTTCTGTCTTGTGATTTCCTTTCTGCCTTTTTGTTTGTACCCAATTGTCAGTGAAGATGACTATAATTCATAGGAAAAGCTCAGTCTCCTGCAGGAAATTGTTTAGTGTCTCTAATAATTGCAGCTAGAACAGAACTCAAAAGAAGTCACTGAACTGAAAAAAGTCCTCTAAAAGTGGCCTCTACACAGCTGAACCCTTCAACCTTTAATCACTCAGAAGTAGGGTTGGGCGATGACGACATTTACAGTGAATCATCTGTAAATATAACTTTTTTTTTTTTTTGCTTCTTTAATACCATTTTCTTCTTAAAGTGTATACTTTTGTTATTTTACTACCCTAATTACTCACGACTAAAGTTGTGTGCAGGATCTGCTCATCTGTGATCTGCGTAAAAGCTGCATGACCACTTGGTTTTCCATCCAGCAGAATATGTCGCCTTCCCTGCACTGTTGCTCCATTAAGTTATTAAATGCTAGCGAGTTTTGGTCTGCCTGTTGTTTTTTTAATTCTTGATTTGTTTTTGATTGTTGTTGTTTTAACACACCTTAAATGATAATCAGGTGAAATCACATTGATGACATATTTTGTAGCCATTGTATTACTGTTATAAGCGCCAGTTTCGGGCTGCGCACGTTCAAGTTCTTTTTGTTCATTTCTCAATAAATGTATGTTCACAGAATCACTTTCATTCTTTCATTTGATTTGACATTGTGGCTTATTCACCAGATAAAGTTATTTAACTTTCGCTGAAGTCTGGGCTTATCTCACGCTGCCGCTTCAGTTACACTGCCTGCAGATTTCCCGATACACTCGGCCAGTAATAAGGCCCTACTTCATTAATTGTGGTGATTTTCCTGAATAATATGAAATATTTTAAGATGTGTAAAACATGTAAAAAAACAATGAAGTCAAGATTAATAATAGGTATATTATTTTTGTAGCCTGCTTTTCACAGACTAACACACAGGGCTGAAAGTTCTCCGTCCTGGGGATTTTATAGGGATCGTTTTTAAGAGATCAGCGCAGATCCGACGAACAAAAAAGAACATGGAGGGTGTCTGTAGCAACGCAGAGACTTGACGACCAGCGTCCACTGCATTGCTGGTCAATCAGCCCGGCAGAATGACCAGCTGAGCTGGCAGTTCGGGCCAGGGATTGGGCCGTGATTTCCCACCACTTTCATTGGGTCGGTTCGGGTTCGATATACTGGCATATCACTTTTTTTTAATATATATAGTAGCTATTTTTATTTTATATAAAGCTATGGCGTAATGATCACAACATAGCAAATAGAGTTTGAATTCTCTGCCCGAGCCTGACTCGATACCCGGCCCGAGTTCAGGCTTGGACAGAACGTACAGAAGCTTGGGTCGGTTCGGGACCTTATTTATTTTTTTCTACCCAAATCTAAACCCTAAATTCTGAGCGTTGGCCATAGCTGTAGAAAGTTGCTCTGCCAATTTTCCGAAGCCAGTAAAGTCTCTTTTGAGTGGCAGCAAAGGCAGCCAATCAGCGTCAAGTGCTTTCATTTTGGTGGAGGTTCCCAGTTAAGCCCAAAAAAACGGCAAATAGGTGCAGAACCACACGTTTAAAATCCCCATCTAACCTACAGAAGATCAGTGGTGTCTGACAGGAGGGGGTGTGGCATCACGATGGTCTCTCTCCATCATGATGTTGGGTCATCCAACACGATGGACGATGACATCGTACATCGACACAACCCTACTGAGAAGTTCTTTGCAAACTGACAACTGATGTTAAATGTCAATTTCAAAAGTAAAACAATGAATCCAAGTACTGAGGTGGAGAGCAGCCGGTTGATGTCAGGGATGTCAGGATTTAGTAAACGTTTGAAGAAGATTTTACAACAAAGGTTTGTCAAAAGTCATGATGTTTGTCAAATTAGCAGTTTTTTATAATAAAAATTTGACATTATATATTTTTTCTGACTACTTTTAATTTTATGTTAAAAGTTTGCAAAATGTTGATATTTTCCAACAATAAAATTGTAATTTTGAGTTAATTAAATAAATCTTTTTTCTTTTTTCTTTGTGATTTTAGAAGAAAAAAAAAGGTGATTTAAGTCTTATATGATAAAGGTCAAAATCTTTGTGAAATTTGATAGTTTATGATAGAAATTGCTTGTTTTTTTTTTTAATCTATGATTTTTCAAGAAAAATTTATAATTTCAATACAAAAGCCTCAATTTTATGATAAAATGTGTAAAGTTTGTGACATTTGAGATTTTATGACTTTTCTTTTTAAAAACCACTGAGTCCAGGAACTAGCTGGATTAAAGAACAACCAGCCCTTTAACAGTAACCATGGTGATGATGTCACATTGGATGAATTAGAGCTTGTAAGTTTTGGATCGATGTATTTACCTGCGCAAAACTGAAGGAAAAAAAAAACAAAAAAAAACAAAGCACTAACATCGATAGATAGATATTATCTTTGAACTGTTAACATTTCCAGCATTTTCCCAGAATATATTTGCTTAGATATGCATGTAAAATGTTGCCCTGCAATGGACTGGCAACCTGTCCAGGGTTGGGATAGGCTCCGGTAGACCCCTGTGACCCTGCACAGGAAATAACAGGTATAGAGGATGGATGAATGGATGTTTACAAGTATATAATGAGGGTATAGCGATGTATCGTATAGCTACTGTATAAAAGGTTACATGATGGTAACACGCAACCTCACTTTAATCCCATCATGCATTGGTTGATGGAAAACGAATTTATAAGTTTTTTAATCCAAATATTTAACTCTAAGAACATGAAAAGTGTTGATGACTTTTTGCTTTCTTTATATTTGTGTTTTTGGTAAAGTTACTGAAGTGCCTTGGGAAATATGCTTTGGCCGTCCAGCAGATTAGTGAAATCCAGATATACGCTCAGACCTTTGAAAATCAAAGATTTATATATTCCACTGCAAAAAAAATCATTTGGATGCCAGTTTTTTTCCAGCGTATTGAATTAACAGGATGTATGATGAACCCTTGGCTTCCTCTGAAGTGGCTAATGTGCAACTAATGTGCATCAAAAATCCCATGCTGATACTTTAAAACAGCTGTAACACAGTAGTGGCCTTTATACACGATAGGGTTAACGCCATTAAATCCATTTATGCCTCCGTAAATGACTGAATAGTTTTATATGCAATCCAGAGTTGATTCCATGTGACGAAGAAGCCCAGTTGATTCAAAACTTTGAAAGTTACCGCGACCTAATGATGGAGTTGTCGTCACCATTGACTGTAAATACGAGACCAACTATCCAACCAGGTGACCCATAAATTTCTCCAGAGAGCCTTTGAGGCTCATTTTTCCTCAAACTGTGCGGCGCCATGCTACAAAGAAGCGGGACGAAGCTGTCGAAGCCAACGGTTTTCATCTTAAATGACTGACGCATGCAATAATCTTGAAAATAAACCACTACTGTAGTTGTAGATGGCTTTGCACCAACTACAATGATGCCCTCAAGGAGCTTTTTTTTAAGAACTCTTATGAACTCTTTATAACATGGTTTGTCCCCGTCTAACCTTTTGGTGGACATAAAAGCCATTTTGGACAATGACAGTCTTGCCCACAAGCATAATTCCAGTCTGATATTATGGTGAACATTATAAAAGCATAAAGCAACTGTTCTTTATTCACTTCTTTGTAGATTCCTTCTGTCAGATTTGCCTTTGATCTGCTGGTAACCATGACAGGAGAATGACTGAGCATCCACATGACCCTGCATTTCATTAAATAAATGTTTTTTTCTGTGTCTGAATGCAGCAGAGATCTCTCATCCATCTTTATGGGGCACAATTAACATTAAAATTCACCGCCTGTAACGTTGTCATGGGTGTAACCACTAATGAGGGAAAAAAAAAAGATTTTTGTACCAGGCTGTAATATGTTTAAAGGTCCCATAAACTTTCAGCTTAGTTAAATAGGGCATGTCAAATATAGATGCAGTGAACCTCTAATTCTTCATATGTACATTTCATAACTTAAATATTCATCTGAAACACGATCCAGCGTGAAAACCTGCAAAGTACACTTTACACAGACTCGTTTTTATCCTCCAACACGAGCAAAGACCAGCCCACTTTCTGCTGGACTCCAGAGGTCTGAACCTCTGTACGAGGATCAGTTAAGTTGCAGGATACAAAGAAGGAAAATCTGTTTTAAGGACAAAAAATGCATTTTTCTTCACTCCAGAGTGTTTCTCCAACCTTGGAAAAACAAAAAAAATTTTAGGAAGACTTTGCTCAGCAGCTGACACTCGAACTTGAAGATGTTAGTTCCATCAGCATCACAACTGTGACCTGTAAGCACCAGCCCATAACCCGAAGTGGGATTTACTCTAATTCTTCTTATATATCCTATGGATATATCCTATCCAAGTCCAGACGATGTTAACTGTGAGGATCATGTTCTCACGAAACTCCAGGAGACTTGTGGATGCCTCCACAATCACCTGGATTACTGACTTCCTGACAAACACACCAGAGCTTGTGAGACTGGATGTTTGTGTGTTTGAGCAGGTGGTCAGCAGCACAGGAGCACCACAGGGGGCTGGAAGTTCTGGAGCTGATTGTTCCATAAAATTAAAAAAACATCACGGACAACCGTGAGCATCCTCATCAGATCTACAACACAGATCTCAAGAGGAGATCCTTCCTGCAACCATCTACAATGGCTCTTTTTATTAAAATGAATGGAACTGAAGTCATTATTCTGGCATTTAGCAAATATGAATAATTTTGGTAATCTTAACTGATCTAAAACAGGAAAGCATTAATCTAATTTAATACCAGACAGTGATGGGAAAAAAAGGTTATGAGTCTTTTTATTCAGTGTATGTGCACTTCTTTCTCTGTAAATAGATGAATAAGAACCTGATTGTAAAGTGCTCTGGAGAACCCAGACTATAGGTTAAAAGGTGCTACTTCTTTTCACTGTTGCTAAGCAACCAGAACAACTTTCTTTTTTTTTTTTTCCATTTGAACTGCTTTATTTACCTGATGTGTCTGTTTTAATACGCTTGACATTCATATTTACTTTTATTAATATGTAAATATAATATGACCACACATTATTTTTCTTACAGTTGTTGTTAACACCGTTAAAAAAAAGCCCAGTCTACTTTTAAATAACCTGTTTATGGGACAACGTTTCCACAAGATATGACGCAGACAGCTGCATCTGGTGCTGGCTGGAAATCAGAAACTCTATCTAATGAAAGCCTGCTGTGTTGGTGTGTTGGCAGATGATTAACAAAAGAAGTGATGAAGGTGGAATGAAATATGACACACAGCTGAGGATCCTGTCCTCCTCCTTGAAACACGTTGTGCATATTTTTTTTTAACTCATTTGTCTGCTTCACTGCAAAAAGCAACATTAGGCCTGGGATATACTTGCAAGTTTGATTGTGTCGTTTTGAATACACAACCAGCTGCGTTGTGAACATGTCTTCCTTCTGTACTATAAAAATATACAAACAGTACATGTAATACCAGTGGACTCCACTTGGCATGCTGCACAGTACTATGTACCAGTACGAAGCTGACGTCAACGGCAGAGCCAATGGCTAGCACTCTGTCAAGCACGTCAAATGAATCTGCACATCCAATTGGTCAGCTTTATTTATTAATATAAATTTATCCAATGCGGTACAAAAAAAATTCACCTCCCGCACAGTTGCTATGGATATAACATCTAACTATAGAGGCCGAAACCGATTTTTGTATCAGGTTGTAAACACATTTAATTCTGCTGCAAAGTTATCAGTTTTAATATGCTCTGTTTTGGAGCCAGCACCTAGTGGTCAGTTGAGGAACTGCAACAAAACATATTTTCTTTTTGGGCTTTTACCTGGAAATGGGATGGTTGCTGCTCGAGTCCAAAATACATCCGCATACAAGAGACTAGACAGAAGATATTATTGTGTTTTTGTTACGGTCAAAGCCAGAAAAACACCTTCGCCACTGGTGATGTTACGTTGACCACGTGTCGAACTCAAGGAGAGGTCAGGCTCCCACTTCATTTTATATTTAAGATTTCAATGTGACTGTCCGTTTCATTCAGTAATGATGAAAATAATAATGAAAAAAGTGGAATAACTGAGGTGGAGAGCAGCTGGTTTATAAGAAAAAGTCAGGATTTAGAAAACAATCGAAAAGGATTTTATGATAAAAAGTTGTTTTTTTGTCAAAACTGGTGATTTTTTGTAAAATTAATTATTTTATAAGAAAAATTTGAATTTTGGACAAAAAGTTAAAATCATACAAAATTTGCAATTTTATGCCTTGTAATTTTATAACAAAATGTTGCAACAAGTTCATATTATCTAACAAATAAAACTGTAATTTGAAGTTAAAAAGTCACAATTTCAGATTGTATGATAAAAAGCCTTGTTGAGGGAAAAAACGTCTCAAAGAAAACGTCTAAAATTGAAATTCTACAACAATTTTATTTTATTTTTTTTAGTCTTTTTAAATTTATGTTTTTACATGAAAAACATTTCTCATTTTCTATCGATGACTATTTTTTTGTTAAAGATCTTCAGATTTTATGACAAAAACGCAGATTTTTACAAATAAAATATATTTTGAAATTCCAACTCAAATAAAGAAAGAAGGCACTTTTTCTTGATTTTATTCTTTTTTTTTTTTTTCAAAACACACCAACACCACCACAACGACGCTAACTTGGGAGTCATCGGTGCATTAGCACGTTAGCAGGAACCTGATAATAACGTGATGACGCTGCGTTTAGACACTCAGATTAATTTCTGTCGTACGATTCAATCTCAGTGTAACATGTTGGAAATTAATCAATTTCATGTCATTCAATGTCAGTTGAATTAACGTGATAAGTGAACCCAGCATAAGAGAGAAGTGAGCCCCCTTTTATCATGCTAGCTAGCTGACCAGGGCCGGTTCTGGAGGGGTAGCAATAGTAGCATTTGCACCCGGGACTGGTGTGAAGAGGGCCCCAAAAAATAAAAATGAAATAAAATAAAGAGTTCTCTCTGTTCCTGAATCAGCGCTCGCTGTCTCTGTGTCTCTGAGCTCAAAGAGCGCCTGAACGCTGCAACCATATATGGCTGCATCCTCTCCATTGGCTGCTTTTTGGTTGTTTATAAAAATGTATCAGTTTTTGCACTTTCCCACGAATCTGCCCAGGCTGGAGACGTGGGACGAGTTAGTTTGTTGGTTGCACAACAAAATGTTGCGACACAAATCTGGTTTTCAAAAACAGAAAGATATTAAGCGCCAATTAGAAAATACAAAACAAGAGGCAGAAAATGACAAACGAGTATATAGTTTGTGGCTCAGTAGATCTACTGAAGAAACCCAGGTTACAGGGACTATCTACGCAACATCTGTTCAGGATGGAGCCGACAGCTGCCCTGTCGCTTGCAGTGCTAGCCCCACGGATCCAGTCAGCGTCACTGATGATGACCAAGGCACTCCATCAGGTGGTCACAGAAAGGAGCTGGATTTCGACTTCGCCGTGGCTAAAGACTTGTTGTTTCAGTTGTGTCATTCAGTTGTGAAGGGTTGTTTCTTAACATGGTGTCAGTGGTGTATTGGTTGTGTCATAGTGGGGGGGGCTTTTCCGCGATGTTGCACCCGGGCTCAGATTAGGTCAGAACAGGCCCTGGAGCGAGCCAAGAAGCTAGACGCACCGCTGGCATATTTAAATTTGCCCAGCAGGTCCATTAGATACCTTCCCTTGGAGCTCATTAATTATGCCCAAAAGTCTGGGGGAGCCAATCAGATCATAGTATTCTTGTAGAGAGCATGTGGGCGGGCTTCACACGCGACGGAGCTGAGACGTTGTAGTCTGGATGGCAAACAAATAAGATGAAGATGGTGGATGAGGTCCATCTTTTACAAATGTTAAGAGAAACCCAGTAAACTTGCTCTTTGCAATTTTGCAACAAAATTAGATTTATTTTTGTTTTTACAAATAAGTTTATAAATTTATGATTTAACAAGACGACAAAATGCGTTTTTGTTTAGAACAAAAGTCTTAATTTCATGATAAAGGTTGTGATTTTTGTGGTTTTCTTGTAATGGTAACCATGGTGATGATGGTTCTGAAGGATCAGCTTCTAAATGTTTTATCTAGTTGTATCTAGGTAGCTTATTTTTGTTGCTTTTGTTCACTTAAATATACAAAATTCTTCATGTGAACTGGTAGACCTGCATGCTGTCATCCCCCCAGTCCTCCCAGTGGGCCTGTAAATCTTCCTTACCTTCCAGCCACACTGTACACTGTTAAGTTGAACGATGGCCTCTTTAGCCTCATCTGTTTACGTTGTTAAAATTTAAAGCCGTTATATTAGGGTAGATAGTCCAGAGTAGATTTGTGACACTGATGTTCACATATTTTGTGTCTTGCATCTGTGATTTAAGCTTTGCAGCTCCGCGTTCTGGTTTCGGGGAGAGCATGAGCCGCCGCCATCATTGTGGATTTATTTGGCAGGAAGTTGTTCCAGTAAAAAAATAAATAAATAAAAAATCTGCTGTGCTCAGACTTGGCACATGCAGACAGAAGGTGGCCAAAAGTGTCAAAAATTACGCATATGCAGCATTAATTTTGATTCACAGAGAATTTTTTATTTGATAGTTTGTTTTCTGGTTAGACAAGTCACAAAACAAGTGATTAAAAAAATTATGTGCTTGCAGTGTTAATGGTGGCCAAGGCTTCGTTAGTAATTCATTGACTGGAAGCAGGAGTTTGGACGTCTTCTGCATTTATGTTCAGATCTCTACTGTTCAGATGCTTCCTGTTTTATTTGTTGTTTGGTTTTTTTTAAATGAACATGAGAGTGTCATATGTTCTGTGTTACTGTTCATCTGAGGTTGCATTTACCTTATTGCAGGGGCGTCACATCATCACCATGGTTACCATTAACGGGCTGGTTATTCTTTAATTTCTCAACCAGCTGTATTGTCAGATTCCTCATCAGTTCCTGGATTCTGGTAAAAAATGAAATAAAAATGAAAACAAAATATAAATTGTCATAAAATCTCAATTTTCAGACTTTTTCATTAAAAAAATGTAAAATTACAAATACATCTTTTTTTCTCATTAACTTTTTTGTCATAAAACTTCAATTTTCAACAAAAATCATTTGTGACAAAATTGAGACTTTTATACTAAAATCATATTTTTCTTTTTTTGTAAAATTGCAAATTCTGAGATTAAGACTTCTTTTCTCTCCAACAACTGAGACTTATCATACAATCACAAATGTCACAAATTTTAACTTAAAATTCCAACTTTTTTAAACAATTTCTCAATGAAATTATGAAAGTTGTAAAACTGTTTCAACTTTTTTTGGCTTAAAATCACAAACGTCTCTTATAAGAATGTTACATTTTACAAAAATCACGAGTTTTGAAAAAAAATTGCAACTTTTTGTTGTAAAATCTTGCAAGTAGCCTACCTGCTAAATCATGATTTTTTTTTTTTTTTTTACATAAACCAGCTGTTCTCCTCACATGCAATTCTACTTTTTGAATCAAACGGCCAGTCGCATTGAAACATCCTGAGAAATCCTCTGGTTATGAGTTTGACTGCCTCCTGCAGGCCAGATGAAATGAAGCGGTGGGCCGGATGTGGCCCGCAGGCCCCGAGTTTGACACGTCTGCCTTATCTGAAGTCCTGGTTGAGGACCTGATGATTGCTTATTCTGCCCTCTAACAAAAAACTTTCTTTCTGAATGATTGTGTGTTGTGTTCCCAGATTTAGCAGCACATTTGTCACCCAGCTTGCATAACAAAACCCCAACCATAAATAATACAATGATCTCAGCTGTGCAGTCTTCGGCTGTTTCATTCCTCACACCTTGAATTAACAAGTTTACATCAAAGCATCGCCGACAAACAAACAAAGTCGACTGCAGAATCGTGTAACCAGTAACCCATCTTCTTCCTGCTTCCCTTTAGTGACTCGGGGCAATATGAGCTCTGAAGAGACAAAACATGCGAAATGAGGATTCTCTCAGTGCAGAGATGCTTTTAGGAGGGTTTCTGCTGACTTTATGAAAAACTCATAATTGGATTCTGCTCCGTGACTGCGCTCAGTTTGTCCTGTTTTACTAGATTGTTAAAAGGATGCATCTGGATGTGAAGTAAAGTGGTTTTGTAACATGTCTGCAAGCCCACTGGGGACAAGGGAAACCCATTAAAATGACTCTTCAGCATGTGTTGCAGGACCAGCCTCTTTCTCCTCCTTCCACTTTTTAATTTCATCCCCTTTTCAGGATTTTGGCTTCTGCTTCTGATGCTGCTCACATTTATAATATGAATTCTGCCATGCTTAAATCCATTATCATTTAAATTAAAATGCCCCCCGCCCCCCCCAAAAAAAGTATGTGTTCTTAAGCCAGGCACTTGTCGTCAGGTGACCTGCC
>JBAMYA010062623.1:0-27529 GCA_037176975.1 Arrhamphus sclerolepis | reverse complement strand
ACCCCAAGCATACAACCAAGAGATCAAAGGAGTGGCTTCAGGACAACTCTGTGAATGTCCTTGAGGCCCAGCCAGAGGCCTGACTTCTGACCTCTTGGCTGAGCATCAACACTTCACATCCAACTATTGGAGCTCGAGAGGTTCTGCAAAGTGGAATGTGCAAAACTGCCCAGCGATAGGTATGCCAAGGTCATGGCATCATATTCGTGAAGACTCGTGGCTGTAATTGCTGCTAAAGGTACATCAACAAAGTAAAGGCTGTTAATATTTATACAAGTGTATTTTCTTTTTTTATTTTTTTTATTTTTAATAAATTTGCAAAAATCTCAAGAATTTGTTTTTCACATTGTCATCACGGGTTATTGTGTGTAGAGTCTGAGGCATAAAAATGAATTTAACCCATTTCGAAATAAAGCTGTCAAAATGTGGACAAAATGAAGCACTTTGAATACTTTCCAGATGAACTGTATATGTATATATTATCTTACTAAAGTCCAACTTCATTATATGTTAATGAATAACTTGTCACATAACTGATTTCCAATCACTGTTTGATCAGAGGTCCAAACATCAATTTAAAAAACAAAACAAAACAAACAAAAACAATACTCGATTTTACTGTCACCAAAAAAGAAAAACACTGTATACAGTAGAGTTTGTCTTAAATGTCCAACATATTAATTAAAATCTGGTCTGCTGTGTACAATTGACACTTTAACAAGGAGCAAAGAGAATCTTTTGAAAGTGTGTAGTTATGTGCAATGAAAATGTATTTGTTTTGTTAAAAAAAAAAAAAAAAAAAAAAAAAATCACAGTTTAATAAATCAATTCTTTATACATTCATTTAAAAAAAGGCTACAGTACTGTTGAAGTCCAGACCCGAATTGCCAAGGAGATAAACCGACACAATACATGCTGGCAATACTTTCTCAAAACCCATAAGAAGACAGTGTTTTCTCATCCTAGCCTGAAGCTATGCTGTTTATAAAGGAGACCTTTAAAAGTCGGAGTTATGGTTTAACAGGAAGCAGTCAGTGCAGTCAGTTCAACAGTGACTGGATTGTAAACAAATTGGAGCCACAGTGCAGTGGCATCAACAGCAAGACACCTCAGAGCACATTATATGAACTCCAAGCCTTCATATTTCACATCCCCAATCTTGGTTTCAGATAGAAGGATGCGCCCGTCAAGTGTGAACGCCATAATGTAGGTCGCTATCTTCCCGGCATCTTCCTCCGACTTGAGCGCCAGAATGATCTGGTCGTCCGTGTTGGGGACAAACTTGAAGGTGGAGAAACCGTGAGTGGGGTTCAGTGAACCCACTCGACTCACTTTGATGTCTTTAAAATCTGCCGAGCAGCTGAGGACGAGATTCGTACCGCGACGCTCGTCTGCAGTCTCCTCGTAGCGTTCTTGGCTCGCGCGACGCGGGAGGAAGAACCAGCGCTGCAGGGTGTCGCTCCAGGCAGCAGACTCGTGAATGAAATAACCTGTGGAGTTTCAGGGGAATTCAGTGACAACTAAAGGAGTTGGAGCAGTTGAAAGAAAGGACATTTCTGCACGCTCACCTGGAGGTTTGATCCCGGCAGCGGTCTTCATGGCTGCGTACGTGGGAACCCAGTTCTCATGTTGTACATCCCCTCTGAAGCCCACCACTTTCACCCACTCTGGGTTGTTGTTAACAAACTCACCGGCAGTGGTGGTCCACTCCTTCCCCAGACCACCGACATACAGGTGCTCGTCCTTCACTGCCAGCCACTCAGCTTTGAACCCTATCAGGAGGCACATCCGTACTTCAGTTAACAAGGTCAAAGCAAGGTCAGTGCACCACTGATTTCAATTTGACACTTACACCTGGGTGATACCAACCTTTGGCAACACTCCCATCCCCATCAGGCAAGATGACCCAGGGCACCGCCTTGTTTCCGTCTATATGATAGACTACACCCGTTCTGTCATCGACGCTATAGAGCTTCCCGTTGAACACCACCAGCTCGGACAGCTCCATGCCCCTGCCTTTCTCCGACAGATGGCTCTCCAGCACCACCGTTTCCGCATCCCATTCAACTGCCACCTTGTCGCCGCTCTCCGACACCAGCAGGTACCCCCGCCTCAGGTAGCTGAACCAGGTCAGCTTCTTATCACTGAGAGAGTTCGTGTCCAGGTCTGCGATGACCCCAATGCGGTAGCGGGTGCCCTGCGGAGTTCGCTCAGGTGGACTGAGAGGGTAGGTGTCGTTGTAATGGGAATCGGACTGCTGGGTGTCACCGCGACTTGCTCCCCTCCTGTTTGAGCCGTAAGAGCGATCACGCACGCCGGCGCTGAACTGCATGAGCAGCAACAGCACCAGGGCCAGGGTGATGAGCACAGCCACGATGGGCCTCCATTTTAGCCGGAAACGAGGGTCGGTGGTGTTGGCCATGGAAGCCAACATGGGGAGTCCTCCTACAGAGATTCGCAAGGGGTTCATAGGTTCATTCTGCTCCAGTCGAGTGTAGCCTGGGGAAGCAGGCATGGGGGACGGAGGCGTGGACCGACCTACAGTAAAGCAGAGAGATAGTAAGTAGTCTGGGTGTCATCAAACAAACGACCATACATCAGCTAAAGTTCTTCTTTGCAGCATCTTTAGAATTTTTTTTACTGAGCTTTTTTTTTTTGCTCCCACTTTAACAGATTCAAACCATTTCTTCTTTGAATTGTCAAATGTAAGATCACTGGCACAAATTGTGACTCCTGCAAATGGAATACTGTTTTACAGAGTCGTGTCTGCCTGCAGGGACATACTTTGGTCAGCAGTTTCCCTCTACACAGCTTTGTTCCATGCAGACAGATGAAGGGATGAGGGACTGCATTGCCTGTAAACAACAGGTGGTGTAATCCTGGTCATGCAAATGTGAGGGAGGGTCTCTGAACCACAGATACTGACCTGTTGGCTCTGATCTATGCCGTCTGTGCATGCAGGAAGAGTTCTGGAGAGTTCAAAAGCGCCTCTCACTCTGCAACACTTCCAGCATCACAACAGTTTGTTCACTCATTTTCACCTCTAAATATTCACAATGTAATTTTCCTTTAGGAATAAGTGAAGTATTGTTCAGTTTCATTAGCTTACATCGAAGGTGCCAACATTGTTCTCTAAGTAGTGCGGCGTAGGTGGGTCCATTGGAGTCACCATTCAGGTTTTATGAGATTTTTTTTATTTTTTAATCCCTGGAACAGCACATGGAAAGTTTCACTAAATATGAAAAGATAAAAAGTTAATTAACAGTTCTGCCTGCACTCTGGGAATCAGCAGCCATAATCCCTGCCGTTTGTTAAAAAGCACTGCACAGGAATGTGGGACTCTCTTCAAATATTTTCTTTGACATTTATAACTCTGTGTGGCAGAAATGCAAAGAAAACTTTCCTGAATTTAAACGTTACCATTATACGACAGCCAAATGTCTTGCAAACATTTCTCTCAGCCAATCAGCAACATGACTGCGTGAATTACTTACATACTATCTTCTCTTTAAGCAATAATGTGGGAACAGTTCAGTCAAATGAGACTGTGTCTACTCCTTTCTTTTCTTTTTAAAGAACAGAAGGAGTGTTAAAGCATGACCAGAAAGAGGAAGAGAGCAGACTTTAGGCGTGGTGACACACAGGTGGCCACAAATGTGCCTCATCTACGTGGACGCTGGGTGGATGTTGGAAAACGCCGCTGACGATGAACAGGTAATTCAGGAATCAGCTGTTTGAACTGGTTCTGAATAGCAACATTTGACGCAGACAACTTTTAATAATCACCTCACTGCTATTAAAAAAAAAAACACTGCCTCTTCTGGTGATTTGATGTCTTGATTTATTTTTTTAATTTGCATTTTGTTTTTGGTTGTTGCTCAAACAAAAAAAAAAAAAAATCAGACGTGAAGTACAAATACAAGTAATTCAGATTGAAAAGATGAACTCCAAACTCGGACGTTTTTTCTGCAAATAAGGGTGAAAATCAACAGTGAACAATCCAGCAGCAATGCATTAATAACAAACCCCTTGAGTGGAAATCACTAAATGACATCACATTTTCCCTGCTGATCAGTCCCTCCTTCACCCGAAGAGAAAAGGCTCCACTCTGTTACGAACCACACAATTCAAAGCAACCATCCATTTATTTTTCAAGCAAGGCTTCACTGATTTCAGCAAGACAATACCCACACACGTTTTGGATGCATTCACTATGTCATGTGTTGCATTCATCCTTTTTTTATTTTTTTCCCCTTTCAGTTCTACTCGTTTAATTGAAATGATCTTTAAAATGATCTACAAATCACTGCATTCAGGTCAGTTTTAAGTACTTTCCTGTACTTTAAAGTCAAACTCTTAAACTTATGGTGTTTCTTAATGTGGACTTTGGCTTTTGTTTTGTTTTTTTCTTGCGCTGTATTATATTTCATTGCATACATTCACATTAACTACGTCACTTTAAACGCTCAAGAACTCTTGAGGGAACCATGTTGCACACAATATGTCAAGTGTGCCTCAAACACCGTGTTGCGAACTTGATAAATCTTTGTAGCTGCAGAACAGCTGAATCAACAATCACAGCAAACCCCAGACAACACGACCGTGCAGCCTATTGTGAAAGGGTCACCTTGCAATATCTTGGCTGTGACAAATTCCAACAACCACTTGCTTCAGGAGCCTCACACTCGACCTAAAGATTGTGGGTTTTTTTTTTTTTTTTAAAAAGGAGAAGAAGTGCTGAAAGACTCTTTCATGGAAAGAGGGGGGGTGAAAGGGGGCTGAGCAAAAAAAAGAAAAGCGGTCAACACAAGGGCTTGCGCTCCAAGGCTAAATTTCTGAATCATAATAACCAACAACTCTGCCCCCGTCAGCGTCGCCTAAAACTAAAAAAGACTGGGCTTACCTCTTCGCCTCCTCCTGCCAGAATGCTGTTCTTGTGTCATTAGATTCACTTCACAGTACCCTCACGGTGGGCCCTGAGCTCCAAACTTTCCCTCTGCTTTCCCTCTGTTTGCTGTGTAACCATGACCAGGAGCTTTTAGAACAATGCTTGTGAACTTTACCTACACTTGGGAGATTATGATCCAGTCCAAAGGGGCAAATTCTGCAAGTCAACCCTGTTTAATGAGTCATCATTCATTCATTAGAGTAATCTATAGCTGAACGGGGGTTAGGAAAACATGTATGGCCTCAACAATAGCAGTACTGACTTATAGGTAAAAGGAGGTTAAACACTAACCTTTAGTCACTGCAATAGCATGAATTTTACATAACAGGGATGGTATGATGATGCAATCACTCACTGACTGCAGCCAGAGATCAGCCTGAAAGTGCAGTTTAAAAAAAAAAAAGTATAGGAGTCTAAAGATGCATTTCCCTTGTAGTAATGTCTGTTAATGACTAAGAAAAGATGTTTTCTGATTGAGTAAGGATTTACACGCCACCTGAAGGTTACTGTTGCACAATCAAAGAGGGAAGTAAAGTGCAAGGATGAAAGACTGACTGAGACGAAAATATAAGAAGATGAAAAAAAATATATATATCAGGCTTTTTCCTTTTAAAAAAAAAAAAAAACAAAAAACCTTAGAGAGCTCATGATACAGTAATTTATTTTGGCTGCCGCTTTGACTCTGACCATCCACCCAAACACTTACGCAGAGCAGGAAACCCCCAGAATGCACCTGCTCACATCAGTCCTCATCCATGAGCACAAGAGTCACTTCCAGACTGAAGAGATCATTTCTTTTAGAAAGTAGCCAGCACCATCAGCTGATTTTGCCCTACGATGGCTGCTATTGTAGTTGGATATGGTGTTGACCTCAAAATGACCTTGTAATCATCCTCATTCATAAAACTAAAAAAAAACGACACTTTTTTGTTTTTACCTTAAAAAAATGAGAGTCATTTCAATGGACAATTTGGTCTATGTGAGTATGTGAAAATGGGTCATTCAGTTCAAAAATACTTTATTAACCCCTGAAAAAAAAAAAAAAATCAACTTAATGTGACAAATTTCAAAAACGTTCACGACCGAGCCGACATTTGGGTGCCTGAAGTGACTTTACGCCCGCAGGGCTCTGTGACATCACAGACTGAAGCAGAATTATCCAGCAACTTCAATTGCATCTCCACCCAAGATAATTTTTTCTGACGTGGATGGCAGAAGCTCAAAAGTAAACAAAAACAAGTCCAGTGACTGACTTCACCCCATAAAACTGGCTTTTTATGAACGGAGCTCTAAAAACAAGTTTTTGTACTCTGTGGTTTGTTTTGAACAAAAGCGTGCCAAAGACATTTCATTAATACCTCAGAAAATACTGTCAACTTTTTTCTTTTCTTTCTTTTTTTTTTTTTTTTTTTTTGACGGGGGAGGGGAAAATAATATCTCCTTTAAGTGTGAAATAAGGCTGGTAGCTTTCAAAAGGAAACAAGGAGACAGTGGGAGTGTTTGAGGCTCATAAATAGTTTAAGTCCTTCAAAATGTGGACCCTGGAGTCGGACTTTCGTTTATAAGGAAACGCTCTGGACCTTGATTTAACCCACGTGAAGAGTTCATTTCTGCACATCTTGGGAGCAGCAGGACATCCAGGATAATCCAGGAAGTTGCCACTTTATTTATTTATAGACGTTTAAATGTTCAGTGAGTAAAGCCTCTAAGCTCCAACGGCTAAGCCAAGTCAAAAGAAACACCCACGAGCGAAACAAGCTGCCTGTTAATGATAGCGGGGGGAAAAAATGTCTTTTGTGGCCAAGTGTGACCAAAAAGCGGTGTGAATGCGTGTTGGTGCCAGCAGCGCAGAGGTTAACGCGGATGCAACACGCCAACGTTGCTGCCCTCAGCATCAACAGAAGCCCCGCACTCACCTCGGATGTGAGACTTTCAGTCGTCCGCTTGTGGTTGGAGCAGCTGATGTGTCATTATTTCCTTCATCGGCTCCTTTTTCCTTCTTTTTTCGCGTCGTACGGTCAGGCGACCACCATCACTTCCTATATATGCCGATGACGTCAGCACCGTGTCGTGGCAGCGCGCTGTCAAACGATGCTTTTAAGGGCTGTCGTAAATATGACTATCAGTGTTTACAGTACAACGTGTCACTGTTATTGTGGGTTTAACCCTTCGATGCACGCAAGCGTGTTTTTGGCATTTAATCTATGGCATATTTTGTCCTTTTTACAGTCATATTATTGATGTTGCATGCAAAGTTGAACATTTTTGAGTGTTCTTAAATTTTAAACGTGTTTTTCATTTTTAGACTAAAACTCACTTTAAAGACCCCACTCGCAAAAATGTGCACGTTGCAATCATTAAAATCACGATGCATGGAAAAAGTGACGTATATCTTTACGGTTACCCTCTAAACGCAAATAATAAAAATAAATGATGTGAAAAATATATGAACTCTGCTATACATTGGCATCAACACTTCACCTGCTATGATGACAAATTCATTGCAGTAACTTGCAGAGGTTAGACAAAAGTCCACCTGTCAGTGGTAAAACAGACTATTTAATGCATTGACATAATTAATGTTACCAGGTGTAGTCCATTATCCCAAGGACATATAGATTTAATACAGAAAAAAATCCCTCATATATAACTTCAAAACTGATATGACTGTCACTTTTTCCATATGGTGCATTTACTGTACTATTAAAGTGGATGGTAAAAAGATGTAATACAGATATGAAAAGAGGGTCAACCTATGGAAGATGCTGAATGGATTGGAGGTGAGTGGCCAACTCCAAAACCAGCTACGACAGCTGAAAAGGATGCTTTAATGGCACATTTCTGCTGTATTTAGACCAATAAGTAATAGGAAACTTCAAGAGGTTGACACAGATTTATAAAAGTAATCAAATATTCCTTCAAATGAAATAGAAAATCATATTTTAACACCTAAAAACACCGTACTTAAATTAAAACTGCCATCATCCACTGTTACAATACCAAATCAAATGTTTGCTAAAGGAGTGCTCAAGTCAACAATGTCTGCCGCTAACGTTGAAGAAGGATGTACAATATGGGCTGAACAAAAGGATGAATACAGGAACTGTTTATTTGGCAAAGCCTGCCTCTCACAGGCCACTGTACAAGGCACTTAAATGTAGAAATGTTATTAAAACAACATTGTTTAACAGTGATAAGATTTAACAAGAATCCGAAAGAAAAAAACGAAACAGGAAAATGTGATATGGAATTGAAAAAAAAATGGTCTGATTGTCGAAAAACCTGTATTTTACAGGATTAAGATTAATAAATATTTGTCCAATTTAGCACATCAAGAGAATTACAAAAAATTTATGTATGAAAACATTTGGTAAAATCAGCACCTGAACTACAACAAAAAGAAAAACAAATCACACTTTTTCAGAAGAAATGAATTGTCTGGCTACAAGAAACACACCTATAAAATTAACCCACAACCAAAGTAGAAGCAGAAGAAGAAAAATTAACTGATTTTCAGTGCATATTAGCCTTTTAGTGGCTGATTTAAAAAAAAATCATTCCAGTAGTTACAGAAAAAGCATGGGAATTTGAAATAATAAAAAAAAGATTGTTTTAGGCACTCAACATCAACACATTCGTAAAAGAAGTACATTCTCTTTTAAGTAAAAAAAAAAGAAAAAAGAAAAGTGACTTCTAACTCATTTCTTTATTACTTTTGACATGAAAAGTTCTTAAACTGAATTTCAGATTGAAACAAAGGGCACACTAAAACTACTGAAAGTGTTCTGGTACAAAAACAATTACACCACTATGCTCTTCTCTATCACCTTCTAACATTTAAAAAAAAGAGAAAAAACACCCCAAAAAACTCAGGGTTGATGAAACTCTGAACAACACAGCAATCATCCACCACTAACATGCAGCTGTGATGCAGCAAATTAGAAATCAGTGCGCCTGGAAGTAAATGCAAACGCGTTCTGCATGAAGGAAATGGGAGTGTGTTAGAAGAGCTCCAAGTTGTGAACAAAACCAGTGGCACACATCTTTATATTTTTAAAAAAAAAGGAATCCCCCCCCCCCAGCATGGATTCATGCGTTTTAACCACAGTCCTTCAATAAGAGGGAGGCTTGTACTCTCCTGGTTGCTCCTGGTTTTGGGGGTACGGTGACTGCTGGTAGCCCGAGGGGCCGCTGCTGTTGCCAAACGAGGTGGGCGGGTATGGAGTGGTGTGGTCGGTGGCTGGGTCCGTGTAATCCTGGTTAAAGTCGGTCACTCCTTGACGATACCTCCCGTACGCAAAGAACCACAGAAGGCCCTGTTGAGAGACGTTTTAGGTAGACTTTCATCGAACCTGTGCGTGAATGCGTTATACTGGGATTTTGTCACGCAGATGTAACCAGAAACTCACCCAGGTGATGATTGAGAAAAACGAGAAGGCAATGACAGCTCGGGCAGCATCAGCCATGAGGGTAGCAGATTCTTTGGTTTTGGACCACTGGTTGGCCAGGACACAGAAGCAGATGAACCATAAGAACGTCCAAACCGCTGTTAGGTTGAAAGCAGGGAGATTAAAGAAAAAAAAAAAGGTGACAGAGTGTGATATGATGAGTGCATTATATTCAATAAAGTTGAACTTCCAAAGAGAAACGTTCCTTCACTGTCAATAATGAAGGAAAATCTCACCTGAAAACACCAAATCTCCTATGACAATGTATTTTCTCTCTTTGGCATTGCTGATATTTGGAAAGTAAGCATCTAGTATGATGTAAATGACACAAGCCAAGAAGGCCAGGATGCCGATTCCCACTGCGTAGCTGCAAGCGCTGTCGTTGGAATTGAACATGCACTTGGTCTCATCCTTCGTAGTCGGGTTAATGTAGCCTTCTGCTGTGATGGTTGCAAAGACCACAATGGAAAATACCTGCAAAACAGGAAGTGCACATGCTTAGTTCCCGGAGTATGTGGCTGACATCTGTGCAGTTTGGATCAGTAACTGTAGGGGTACAAGATCTTTCATCACATGACTCATATGACAGCAAAACTTCCTCTTAAAATAAAAAAAAGTACCTAAAAGTTATTTGGAAAAAAAAACAACAATCTAAAGCCAACCAACATAAATGAAGCAAAAAAGTTCCCAAGTTTCAATTCCTGGTATATTCACCAGTTGAAATAATGATCTGATCAAGTGACAGAAAAATATTTGGCTTCAATTTTAAGAAAAAAAACAAAAACAAAAGACTCTGATGTAGCTTGTCTGGGTTAAATAAAATTAAGTAATGGCAACAATAAGGCCTGTCACAATGATCTGACAGAGCAGAAAAAGTTTTGTTTGCATCCCTATGGGCCCAGACGATTTATCCTGATGTGCTACATTTCAAATATCCAACTGGCTTTGGATGAAAATTTTCATCCTGGCTTTTCACAGTTAATAATTAAGAGAATTAAAGGAAGGTTTTAAGTGTTAAAGTCTCGGTCATACATTAGATGATAAGAAGTGCAAACTTCAGTTTGGGATATGAACTGAAGCTTTCAACCTACATCAAGATAGATTAGTATTTTAAACCTTTCATAAAACTTAAAAATGTAGTTTGACTTAAGTGATGGTGTTTCATTAAACTGTGTAACCTCAGTGTTCTGATCGTATTGTGGTCACTGCACAGTTTCATTGTCTTCTTTCATCTGTCTGAAATGGTTAAATAAAGCTGAAGGAAAAGTTGCATTCCCACACTGTTTTACACTATTTGATAGAATTAATCAGTGAAATTAAATCACAAAAAAACGCAACAGCAGAACTCACGACTATGATTAATAGTGGAAGTGCAAAATGCAAATGGAACTCAAGATATTGGGACCAAAAAGTTGCGAAGTCTTAAAAAAAAACACTTATCAGGGAGGCTAATCGGTGCAAAAAAGGCTTCAATTTGCTGGGAGCATAAAGATTTGACTCCAGTACAATGGAAGAAGGTCATGTGGTATGATGAGTCCAGATGTACCCTGTTCCAGAGTGATGGGGGCATCAGGGTAAGAAGAGAGGCAGAGGATGTACCCATCATGCCAAGTGTCTACTGCACAAGTCTTTGGGGGCAGCGCTATGATCTGGGGTTGCTGCAGTTGGTCACGTCTGGGTTCAGCAGACTACCTGAATGGACTGAATGACCAGCTTCTTCCATCAATGGATTTTTTTTTCCTTCTCTGACGGCACCAACATATTCCAAGATGACAATGTCAGGATTCATCGGACCCAGATAGTGAAAGACTGGGTTCAGGGAGCATCTGACATCATTTTCACACATGGATTGGCCACCACAGAGTCCAGACCTGAACCCAATTGGTACTTTTGGTACGTGCTGGAGAAGACTTCAAGCAACAGTCTGACTCTCAATACAAGATCTTGGAGAAAAATGAATGCAACTCTGGATGGAAATAAACGTTGTAACATCTCATCAAAAATTATGGCAGCAATTAAAGCTAAATGTGGTCCAATGAAATATTAAGACTGATTTTTTTTTTTTTTTGATAGGCGGTGTATTTTCTTACATATGTTTTCCTATATGCATTCATTTCCAGTAAATGGCTGTTATTAGCTATCAAGGTGGATTTTAAAATCAATCCATACATCTACAGACGACTGTGCAGTCGAGATCTCCACATAGCAACAGATGACGCTGCTCGAGTTTCAATTCCTGGTAATTACTGGAACGACACGTAGATAAAAAAAAAATCCAGCTAGTCGAGCTACATCTTCTGATATAAGATATTTTACTGCCTCAGGTCCAATTAAATTAAAGGCGTCCAGGTCAGGTGATGGGAGGGTCAGGTGGCGGTGGTGGCTGCATTGCGGTGACACAGCACTGGACATGCTAACTAGCCACTCTCAACTGAAACACATTATCGCCACATAAAGTCACGTTTTCAAACGATTTTGACCTGACACCCGTTTAATGTATCACTCTGGCAACACACAACGCGAACAAGCCACAGAATTAGGATGTTTGTGTGAGTCCTGGCAGTGCACATCTGTTAACTGAGACAGAGATGTGACAGCTACAGTTGCTAACGTGTCTGTAGATCACTCACCCAGCTCAGGAAGCGCAAAATAGTCTGAGGCTGTTTCAGAAAACCCGCTGGGTCAAAGGTGCCGCCGGCCAGAGAGGCCCCGTAAGCACTGCCCTGCATTTTTCACCCGCAAAAACACAGTCTGCCAGGCGCTTTGAAGACGAGCTGTGAACTCTTCCTGTCAAAGTTAACATCAGACAACTTCCCGAAAACTTTTCAAAGACCGCCCCTGCCGTGGTGCGTTCACGGACTCCTGGGAAACTGCGACAAAAAGTCCGAGTAGTAAGGAAAGTAAGTTATTAAATTATTAATAGTTAATAGTTAATTATTCATTAACTAAGTACGTTATTCCTCTCTTTGGCTGTTTCCTTTAGAGGTACTCACAGCAAATCATCTCCCTCCATCTAACCTATCATCTGCATCATCTTCATGTCCTATTTCACTACGTCCATGATTCTCCTCTTTGGTCCTCCTCTAGGTCTCCTGCAGCTCCAACCTCATAATCAACTGATGTATTCACAATCCCTCCTGTCTGATCCTATCCATCCTCACTCCCAAAGAGAACCTCAACATTTTAACCTCTGCTACCTCCAGCCTCCTGTCTTTTCCTCAGTGCTACACTCGCTAAACCATACAACATTGCTGGTGTCACCACTGTCTTGTACACCTTTCCTGGCATTCTTGCTGATACTCTTTTATCGCACATCAAACCTGACACTTTCCTCCACTTGTTCCAACCTGCTTGCACATGCTTCATCACCTCTTTTCCACTTTGCTCTGGACTGTCGACCCGAAGTACTTAAAACCCTCCATCTTTTTCTCTGCTTCCTGTAGCCTCACTGTTCTACTTGTGTTACTGTCATTCACACATGCATATTCATCCAGTTTCTTTACAGTGTGGGAAAATAACAACATTAAAAGAAAATTTGCAGATGTAATCGGACCATTGTCAGGTTGTGATGAGAGCTCCAAGTGAAGACCAGTTTGTCTAAATGAACAGTAAAAATGTGAGAATGATCATTTAACAAGTTATTCTCGATTAAAACATTGTTCTGACATATTTAGTGTCACAGCGGCCTGGCTCAAAGCAGAGAACAGATAGCAAGGCGCATGTGCGTGATGTCTGGCAGCAGCTGAATTATGTGCAAAAGCATTCACAAGGTCATTTGCATTGACCGTTTATGGGAGAAAGTGGGTGTGTTAAGGTGGAATGTGCAGCTTTTTCCACCAAAGTCGTTCTGGGGCTGGTTTAGAGCATAGACTGTTTATTAGTGAGGAAATAATCAGTGACATCAGCCACATGTTTTTGAAAGAGAGATTTTGAAGCTTCTTTTTTTTCTTTTACTGCACATTAATTAATTATTTTTGATCATATACATTCAAATATCCTTATTTAAAGTGTTGCAGCCAAAACAAGTGCTGGCAGAGCCTTGTGTGCAAACTGCCAACAAACCAATACATAAAAAAAGATTATTATTGATAATAAAAATAATACTAACGATGTCCTGCACAATCATCTCATCAGTGCCTCATAAAATGTAATGGATTTCTTCCAACAGTACAACTAAAATACATTTTCAGAAGAAAAAACCCAGTGGCCTGTGGAGTCACCTTTAAACACTTAAAAGTCATCCATCAGTATTATAGCTGCCTAGACCAGCATCTTCCTCCATCCTGCTAGTGGCTGGCTCAGCTATATCATAAGCATTCCCTCTATCCGAAAGGCATTGAGAATGTAGTTTTTTTGGGGGTTTTTTTACCTGATGAAATTAGTCTGTGTGTTAATCATCTGCTGTCACTTTTGCCACATCTCAAGCTTATGGATGCAAACATCTATATCTGTTCTATTGTAGTTATAAATATAGTAATACATGTTTTGTTTTTACGTTTGGTTGTGACTCATGTTTTTCATTGTTTTCAGCTATTTCATTCATTTATTTTAATGTCCCGTTGCAGTTCACCACTGTCATCAGCAGGGGTCAGTGAGGACTCACGATTCTCCGAGCTGGCTTCAAGGCAGCCCTCGTCTGAAAAAGGTGTACAATGTACCTATATGACAACTTGAAAATGTTATATCTCTCTATTTCATTGTTTCCAAAGTCTACACACACATACACACAATATATATATATATTTGCTATACATATTTGCTTCCACTGCACATCATCGGATACAAGTGTGTCTGTGTTACTTGAAAATTAATACACTGGCAGACAAAGAGGAAGTTAAAGATGTCTTCTGAGGTTCCCATTGTCGTCTGTATTTTCTTCCTTTTTTTAAACACTCTTCTGTTTTTCACTCATTTGCATAAGTCAATTCTTTTTCATGTCAGATATCATTTGTAGTGAAGCTGCCAAGGACAGGATATGCCCTTTGAGACAGTTTTACAGAAAGCAAACGGGGGCTCTTTTTTTTTTTCTTTCTTTTTCTTTTTTTTGTTTTACCTTTTAAGTTATTTTAGCAGTGACTTTGCAGAAGTAAACTTTGACAACCAGCTTTGGATGCCGAAGAGAAATTCGGTGTGCGCTTTGTGTCTGCAGTAAGGCAGTTATCGTTGAGAAGCATGGCATTCAGTGGAAGCCTCTGTGCTGACAGTGAGTTGGATTCTGACTTTGAGTAAGTTCTCCCTTTTTAGTTATATAATATGTCTCTGCCATTGCTCTTTTTTGTTAATACCTTTTCCCCCTTTTTGAATCAACTCACACCTCTCCCTTTTAAGTCTCAAATGTGTGCTCCATCTCTGGGAGAGGTACATCTTTTTTACATGCTTGGATGTGTTTTTTGAGGCCTCTTCCTTGTTAAAGAGTCAGGATTCGAAAGCATCTTGAGTTTGAATTCATTTTGTTACACTGGCAGTTTAGTACGATAGGAAATGCTGTTCTGCTCTGGAAGAGTGTCTGAGGTGGACGCATGCAGCTGGAAAACCCTTTCTTTCCTTTTTCTCCTTTGCAGGTACGTGGAAGACAGTCGGCCAGATAAAGACTCGTGCAAAGTCCCTTTTGAGCCAGCAGTTTCTGTCCAGAAGCATCCTGAAACCATAAAGATGGAAGTGTTCAGGGAATGTGCAGGTGCAAGTCTGGTATTTACTACAATGACGCTAAAGTGAATGTAATTTTCCTGATTTTTATTTATTTATTTTTTTAATGTCCCCTACAGACAGTGACAGCAGCGAATCTTCAGAAGATTCATTTGAAAGCATCCCAATCAGACCTCTGCAGAGAAACAACTGGTCAGGTGCTACGTCAAAGTTGCTCTCCTCGATGCCCAGTCGCAAGGCTGGTGGGTCTAAATCTCTCTCTTGATGTTTGACGGTGTTCTTGTGCTCATCTTTGAGCTGTCATCACATCTGCGTTTGTTCATGGACGCAGGGCTACATTCAGGCATTTCTGTGCGAGCCAGGCGCTCATCTCGACCCTGCCAACGTCAGACCATGCCCCCTGTTTCTTCCCGTACCCCCAAAGGCATCCGGGACCCTGCCGTTCAGGAAGAGATTCATACTGAAGGTTAAAATAAAAGATACCAACACGTCCTGGCGTAAAGGGAAAAAAAGAAGATAGATTATAGTAAAATGATAACTTGGTATCTTTTGAGATGATAACTGATCATTTTAAAACTTGTAGGAATCTTAAATTGGCTTCAGTATATTTAAACAAATTACATCTGGAATAGTTTTTTGTTGTTTGTTGTTTTTTTTCTGTTCTTTCTCATCTGAGCTCATGTGTATTTTTGTATCGGAAACATTCACAGATTCAAGAAATAATTTAGTTGGTTCAAAGTTTCGGTTAGCTGAAAGTGATAAGGCACAGTTGGTGTCAAACGTGCGAGAACTCTCAGAGAAGGAGGGCAGGCGCCAGCTGCGAGCGTTGACGCTCAGCCTGGCTGACAAGAAACACATCAGGTGAGTTAGATGATGAAAGCATGAAATGACCTGATAAATGTTAGAACTTGAACAAATATAACCATCAGTGTTCTTTTTGAAACCTCCATTTGTTTCCCTTCCAAGGAAACTTGCTTTCAGCACCAAGCCTAAGACATCAGTCGTTAAGGGAAATATTCCATGCTACAGTTATCTATGTGTGAATATTTCAAGGGTGAGTTCAGTTTCTACTTCACACAGAGTGAACCTTCAGTGTGTTTGATTGTGTCACACTCGTGTTCCATTGATCTCTCCTCAGACTTGCCGTCACTGCACGTCCAGCTGCCTGAATGTGCTCAGCTCCCTCCAGCTGTGGCATTCACCCATGAAGAGGCTGAGCGGACGCTTTGGAACCGGAGTTCTTTCCTACTTCCTCTTCCTCCGAACACTGTTGTTCTTCAATCTCCTCCTTTTTGTCATCAACGGCCTGTTCCTGGTCTTCCCTCAAGCCATCCAACCTCCTTCTAGTCCCTCTCCTTCTCGCCGCTTCAGTGGCCTTGACCTTCTCACGGGCACGGTGAGGTGGCTGTGCGTTACAGCTCAGCGTTGTTTACAAGTTTGTTTCCATTTTTGATCTGGAATTCTCTTCATCTGTTATATTCGGCAGGGTTTCTTTTCTCATAGCTTGATGTTTTACGGTTACTACTCAAACACCACCCTTGAAACTTGTCAGGATGTTGGTCGGTTGGGCTGCAAGGCGGGCGGGTCACAGATGGCGTCTTACAGCATCCCCACGGCCTATTTCTGCACTATTGCCATCGCCTTCTTCATTATCCTCATCATCCTGGTGTATAGGTTGGGAAATAAATGGACTGTTCATATATTAATTTTCAACCCTTCCGCTGTGGGTTTTTGATGGTCATATCGTTCTCTTGCAGCATGTCCAAGTCCTTTGGGAAAAATTTTCAGGTCCTCAAGTCTAACTGGAATCTGTCTGAAAAAGTGTTTTGCGGCTGGGACTTTAAAGTCAGCAAGAAGTCGTCTGTCAGACTTCAGGCTGAGAAAATCAGCACGCAGCTCAAAGTATGTACTCATTTGAATGATCAGACCCTCAGTGAAGCATGACTGCAAGAAGCTTCTTTAATACTCAGGAACAGATTAAAGTCAAGGTTCACACATTTGTGCACTGATTCACACACAAGCATGTGAATATTGCTGTCACGGACTGTTTCTTGCACCGGGTGTTTTACTTTATAAATTTTCGTGGCACTCAAATGTGATGCATCAGCCTGCAACCAGTGCTGATTACGAGGTTTGCTTCTGCTCCACATCACGAAGACATCTCGTCCTGACAGGAGCAGCTGTCCGAGGTGGTGAGTGGAGAGGAGGAAAAGAGCTTCGCCCAGCGACTCTGCCACGTCTTAGTCCAGATGATAGCGTGGGCCATGTGTCTGGCAAGCATCATCTGTGGTGCCCTAGGAGTCCACTGGCTGTCAAAGGCTCAAGGCAAACCTTCAGTATGTATGCATGCATTTTCTTTTTGACTACAAAGACACACTTCTTAGCACATGAAATCACTTCTGCTTTCTCCTTCCTGCTACAAGCTTCACACATTTTGTATGTCTGCTCTACACACATATCTCATTGAATTCAGTATTATCTGGAAGTTGTATGTCTTTCACTTCAAGCATTCTGCAGAGGTCTTGCTCTTGTCTGCGGTGGTGTCAGGCCTCAACCTGCTGCTCCCTGGCCTCTTCAACTTCTGTGTTTGGATAGAGGATTATGAATCGCCTAGTACACGTGTGTGTGTCTCCATTTTCAGGTGGGAGCAAATGTATATTAAAACATACGTGACCATTCACACTAAAATATATCTAACGATTCCCATGGAAGCTAGAAATTTAAAATCAACATGAACATGCAGGCCTACAGGTCATCGGCTTAAGTAGAACCATGCAAAGCAACATTTTCCAGTACAGCAAGGTTAAGTAATTTCTCTGTCTCTGTGGCTTGGAGACAGCAACATGAGAAACAAAAAGAAATAAAGATGGAGGTTTTTGAAGGGGGACTTTCCTCAGAATCTTCCAGGCCAACCAACAGCCAATCACAGTGGTCTATTAGCACAATTAGCTGTTAGGTTTATTCATAGCTTAGAGATCAAGATAGTGCCAAGTGCAAAGTAGCTAAAGCCAATAACTATACCCAGCCGTCAATCATATGACCACTGCACTAATCACACATCAATTTGTGGCTTCATGTAACTTTACCTGATGTGTAAATTAAAAAAAAAAAAAAAAAAGATCATGACCTATAGATATGCCAGCCGCAGTGGTCAATCAATGAACTGCAATTTCCTGTACAAACTGGTTTGGCATCAGACTATCAAGCCAGATGTAGCCCCTGGTAAAAACACTTAACCTGATGGCATCCTCACAGCAGCAACATCAGATATTCGTGTTTTTTGGCTCTGCGCTGCTGCTCTACCTCTACACGGTTGTAACAGTTTGTGTTCAACGGCGATTTAATTTGGTCTAATGTCAGCACTGTCAGAGCATCGTAGAATGCTGGAGATGGAGCTGTCAGGCAGGAGAATAAGGGCATGACCAGGAGATTATACTGGATGTGGTGGGAAAAGGAAATTAGTTCATGTGACAGAGGAAGATGTAAGCAAGTAAGGCAGAAACAGATGTGAGGCTTGCCATGCTCGGGGGTCACGCTCTGGGCTTTGGTGAAGCACCTGGAGACAACTTGTCTTGTATCTATTTATGTATTAATGCATTTATTTATTTAATTTGTGAATTGTTTTTTATTTTATTTTAAAAGCTAACATTTATTGTTTCGGCCTTCACTTTCAGGAACCTGTTGATGAAGATCAGTATTGTTGCCGTGCTGTGTTATCACTGGCTGGATACAGTTGCTGCGGAACAAAAAAGACAGGGGAAGGTTGCTAGAGTCCTCAATCTTACCTCTGATGACAGCAGTAATTATTGTTGTGGCGCGCTGCAAATTCCTTAATACAGCTGGAATTATGACTCACCGTTCTTTATCACTTTTCTCTGCTCAGTGTTGGGAGAGTTTTGTGGGGCAGGAGCTTTATCGACTGCTCCTGATGGATTTCATCGTTACGGTGCTTTACACTTTTTTAGGGGAGTTTCTCTGGAGGTAAACTAGTGCTTTAACAAACATGTAGTTTGTCTCTGTTGCGCCCCACTAAAACAATTCCCAGTCTGCTCATAACACCTGTCATCTTCCCTCCAGGCTGTTCTCTAAGAGAGTCCTGCATAGGAAAAGGAAGCCGGTGTTTGACATTGCTCGTAATGTGCTGGAGCTCATATATGGACAAACTCTAACTTGGTAAATGCACATGCTGCGCATCTTTGTAATACATATTTAACAGAGCATTTAAACAAGTTAAAAGTGTTTGTTTTGGTGTTTTTTTGTTTCCAGGCTTGGTGTGCTGTTTGCTCCACTGCTCCCTGCAGTCCAAATTATCAAACTGTTTTTGTTGTTTTACTTGAAGAAGGTTGGTGTGACGTGTGTTGTTTTGTCTCTTGTCATTCATGCTCTGAACAACAAGACAAGCATTTCCCTCTCTGATTTCTTCCACAGGGTAGTCTGATGCTTAACTGCCAGGCCTCCAAAAAGCCATGGAGGGCTACCCAAATGACAACTTTATTTCTCACTCTTCTCTGTATCCCCTCATTTCTTGGCGCTGGAGTGGTTGTCGCATACACGATATGGACGTGAGTGCAACAGTTTCCTCTCTTGACGTTTCCACAGAAACCACAATGATGGTTTACTGAATAATACTTAAATAACCCCCAAAAGGGTTTAGTAGAAAATATAAATATGAGCAAAAATAAAATCATAATCAGTGTAGTAAAGAGAGAGAGAGAGAGAGAGAGAGAGAGAGAGGCGCATTGGAAATCCCCCAGATCACTGTGATCACCATGCATTGCTGTTTTACTTGTTGCCTGGCAACAACTGAGCTGTTGACACGGTTTAATACCTGAACTGCAAAGACACTTCTTCCAGTAAGCAGGATTACAGTTTCTGTTGCAGTTCCTCCTTCTATTCTTTCTCTGCTCTTTCTGCAGTGTTTGGTTGCACATGGTGCTTGAAATTTTCAGAGGTATTGTAGTGTGGAATACATTCCTCCAGTCATGTCTCCACAATATGCATAATTCTGCATTCCTGACATTCCTCCTGCATCCTCCCAATGACGGTCAAAGAGAGAAACAGCTTAAACTTCATTCTCCTTTTCTGACTATACAGTCTCTCATCTTCATCTTGATTTGAGGTCTTATTCCAGGGATTACTTGGGTTTTGAAAAGCTCAGTCATCTGCTCTGTGAAACCACCTTGTCATACAAGGTCATAGTATTCATGGTATGATAATCATCGTTTAATCTGTTCTGGACTTGACATTTCACAGAGGACCATCCCAGTTTGCTCCTGGTTCGCTTTGCCAGCCTTACTTTAGGTCACCACTTCGTGGCCCTCTCAGTCCAGTTCCAAATCTGTATCCCATGGAGAACAAGGTCTTTCCATGCCTGGAAAACATGCGGTTGGGACTGGCAAAATAAATAAAATCAATATTTATTTGTAAAAAAACAAAAAGGGAATTTTTGCCATTTCACAAAATTATAAATTTTTATCATATTTTTGATGCTTTTGTACAAAGTACTCATATAATCGCAAGTTTAAAAATAATTTTTTTTCATAAAAAAAGGCAATTTTGTTGTAAAATGGCCAATTTAGCAGTAACTTTTCTCATAAAATTTCAGATTTTACAAAACTGAGACCTTTGTCATATAATTAAGAGATTTGTACCAAAATCACCTTTTTCTTGTAAACTCTCAAATTTATTTATTTATTTTTAAAAAGCTATTTTTATGTAAAATTGCAATAATCATCATACAATCAGAAATGTCACCAAAATTACTTTTAAGCTTATAATTAAATTGTTATAATAATAATAATTATTATTATTATTATTATCATCATCATCATCATCATCATCATCATCATCATCATCATCATCATCATTATTATTATTATTAGAATTTTGGAGAAAACATTTTTTGCAGCATTTTGGTATAAAATTAAAACAATCATAAAATTGGAAATTTTATTATAAGTTCAACTTTTTCCATCCTAAAAAAATCATATTTTTTAAAATTAAAAAATGGCAAATTTTACAAAAATTACAGGTTTTGACAAAAATTAGCAGCTATCTGTTGTAAAATCTAATGCAAATGCTTAATCATGCGTTTTTGCTGTCAGTACCGAACAAACGGGCAGTTGCATTGAAATTTCATCAGAAATATTCTATATGTAAATATATGATTGTCTTTGCACACTCTGGCGGGCCGGATTTGGCCCACAGACCCTTTTCTTACACTGACGATCCCAAACTGGATCAATAAGGCTGTTTCAGGAAGTAGCTACATCTGATGTCATATGCCTCATCAATAGTCTGCTGTGGCATTTATTTATTTTTTTATTTATTCATTCATTCATTCATTTATAAAAAGGGTCCTGCTGAAAGAAGTTTCTTGCTCACTATTTATTTTATTTTTTTAATCAAACACTGCACATTTGAGGTACATAACATTTTAGATTGATTTGCCGTGCAAAATGTGCATGAGCTTGAACCAGTTTTTAAATTGGGATGACTAATCACTAACCAAATATTGTTTCAAATTACAAACAACTGTTGATTTTATCTAAGGATTTGTTTTCAGCGAAATAGAACATATTGCCCCCTTCCCTTCCTCCCTTCCAAATCCAATGTCCCAGAGGCAGGAGCTCCAACCTGTATTTGAACATGATGCTTGAAATCCACCTACCTCTCATCCACAGGATTGAACCCTCATCAACATGCGGCCCATTCAGGAATCTAAGCAGAATGTTTGAGCCCAACCAGCTCTGGACTAAAGAGCTGATGGAGTCTCACCTGATCCTGTCTTGGCTCAGCTGGGCCTACAACAGCCTGATAGAGAACCCACTCTTCTTATTCCTGGCAGCTGGAGTTCTCCTGTGAGTAGTTAAAATCTCCTCCTTTTTTTGTCTGATGTTAACTGATCTCTGATTTATGCGTTATTGTCGTTGTTTTCTTTTCTAGATTGGTGATATATTTTCACACCGAAGTTGTTGATGGCCAAAGGAAAATCATCCGTCTATTAGAAACGCAAATTGAAAATGTACGTTTTTCCTGTTTTCCCTGTTTTTAAACAGTTTGACAGCTAAGTGACACTTGTGAGTCTGTGATTATATTGATAGAAGGCAGACGTTACAGTCTGACATTTTTCATGGTCTGAAAATGCAGGAATGTGTTTGCAAATACCTGTTAGAAGCTCTTCAGCTGATGATGGTACCAGAAGAAAGATAAACCATAATTAAAGTTAAGGAAATTCCTCTTGACGATCAACTATAATGAATAAAGCAACTTCACTATTTAAATGATTTCTGGACAAGTGGAACATATGGACCCTTTAGTTCCATTCAGTGACGTTAGAGCAACTGTAGGAATCTTTCCAGATAGTACTGTGAACCTTCAAAAGTATAAATCCACCTTTGAAACGTTCAAGTTCTGAAGCACATTTTGTGTTTCGTGTACGTTTCAGTGGACATTGACTTTCATCTGAGTCGTGCAAACATCCTCCTGATCTTTGAAGACGGCTGTTCACAAGTTGACCTGTTGGTTCAAAAACACATTCTGCTGTTGTTACATGACAACATGAAAGGCGGCATGCCTTCCTTCTGTTTTCTCAAAATGTACAAGCTTTTGCACGGCGTGTGGCTTTGCTATGCATCATTGCTTTGATGCATGACCATTACCAGTTTCCAGTGTGACTCTGCAAGATGATATGATATGCATGATTGCTGAGAGGAACGATACAGGTCTGTCACACAGACTGCAGGTTTATTTTCTAAATGCCCCGAGATCAACATGATTATTTCAAACTTGGGCCTTTTGCATTTCCAACTGACAATTAAATGAATACACCAGCATTAAAACAAGCCCAGGGCTATTACTCAGTGGTAAGGAGACCAAAACGATGTGAATCGAAGTCATGTATGTTTACAAAAAGGAAATTTGACGAAGTTATTTTGGGGCAATAGACCTACATATACATGAAACACTATCTTAAGACTTTCACAAGACTCAAAAATGTCAGTCTACTTAAGTAAGTGTGAATACAGTCATCATACACATTGTCTGTTCAAATCGATTACTGATGTTACACACTTGTTTTAATAAACTGAAAAGAAGTATAATTCATGGGACTGGCTTCCATAAAATTAAGATCAGTACTTAGTGGATATGTCTGACAAAATGCCTTTAAGGAAAAGCCTTTAAATGGTTCTTTCCTTTGTACACTTTCTGTAACTCACAAAGTAAAAATTAAAGTCTGGAGGAACCATCCTCACACTATTACTGAAGTGGAATGACATTTTTGAGTCTTGTCGGAAGCTTAAAAAAAGGATTTATTTTTGACCTAGATTGACTGTTCTGACGTTACTGACATTAACTGCCAATTTTGCCGCAAACACATATTTTGTCTGCATTCAAACTTGCTTTGATTCACTTTTTTTTTTTTTTTTTTGTCTCTAAGGACAGTTTAAACTTGTTATTGTCTAATAACGGATCTAGGGCTCTTTTAAGTGTGAAACAGAACTGTGAAGTGTTGGTGCCAAAATACACAGTCGTCTACAGAACAGTCAAAACTGGAAGTTCACTTTGTGTTGCTAAATTCAGTTCTAATAATATCACACATTGCGGTTGAATTTTTTGTTGTTGTTGTTGTTGTTGTCGTTGTTGTTTTTCTTTGGGCATTGATTTGTCAAACAAAAGGTAGTGAATAGATTTACTTCGTCATGATCCGTGCTCTCTGCGGTCATCAGCTGCCGCAAAGGCGTAAGAACACCAAAAATCTGCTTTAGATCAGCACTTCTGCTACATAGATTCAGAACTCAAGTTGCATTGAAGCTTCTATGCAGGCGTGACTGTTTGAGTTTGAATGTCGTGCTTAAACGGAATTGGAAAGTGTTTATTGTGGTACAATTGAAGATAGATTTTATAGCCTATTGTTATATTTGAATGAAAAAAAAAATCCTTTGAAAACAAAGTTCAGTTCTCGAGGTTGCCAGGTTAACCTTATGAGAACTCTCTCGCTTCCAGGACCATGCTTGAGGTTTAAAATATCTGGCGTGGAATTATTTTTGACCCCCTGCCAGCAAGCAGGTTTGAGGAGGAACGCCTGCAACACTAAAGCTTGTGTTCTTTTGCAATTTTAAGAATTCTTCTTTAGCATTCCTTAATGTGAATAAAACCAAGCTTAAGGTACATCCACAAATATGTGAATAGTTGTGTCCATCTTTAATTTAAAAAAGGGCTACAATGTGCATTAATGTTTATTTTCCCTCATACAGGAGGGTAAGGACAAGAATTTCCTCATCGGCCAGCTGCAGCATCTTTATGAACGGGACAGTCAGGTTTCACCTTAAAAACAAGGCATGTGATTTCCTTGAGCTCTTGTATAGCAGGTTTTTGTGCTTTTGCTCCTTTAATGAGCTAACCTCAGCTTCCTCTGAAACATATTTCCCCATTTCTTTCTGCAGAAAGATGGCATCTCCCCAGCGCTGTTGTGACGTGTGACATTCAGCGTTATCTTATCAATGCTCAAGATGCTTATCAGCATGAAGGGAAAACAAAACCGAAAACACAACATCAATTTTGTGAATTTGAAAGATAATTGGTGAATAAATAAATAACTCTGTTATTATCCTGACACTGCGTGGTGATCACCCAACATCAGACTAAAGAGAGTTATTACTCATTTAGAAGTTCTCATTTCATGTTATTAATGTACAATATATGTATATATGTATTTATGTGTATTTTTCCATTGTAGTCTATAAACAGTTTTATTAAATGTAATGAACTGAAATAAATTTATTTAAGCACAATTCTGTTTTTAGAAATGAATATTGACTCTGGTTTAAACATGCAAATGTTTCCACTGACATTCACATGAGTCAGTTCAATTCAATTCACTTTATTTGGTCCCTGAAGGGTAATTCATTTGCAGCAAGTAGTGACAACCAACACATTCACACAAACCTTTACACAACAATTAATATTCCAAAGTAAGAAGATCCATCGGTATATATTAAAAAAATAAAATTGAATAAATAATACATAAAAACATGAGCTAAAAAAGAAATTGGGACCACAGCAATTTGATAGCGACCTTAAGTCAGGGCATTAAATCTATAGTTTGTTTAAAAAAACAATGACGATAAAAGAAGGATAAAAGAGTGCTTCAGTCTGTTTGTTCTACACTTATAGGCCATATCTCCCACCTGAAGGGAGGAGATTAAACTTTTTGGTTTTGGATAATGATCTGGACTTCAATAGGCCCGTGATGTCATTCAGTTGTATCCCAATGATTTTTCCACATTCTTTGACATTCTTTGAGTAGTTGCACATCGGCACACATCATGACATCAGTGGCTAATTTAATGAAATATGCAGGGAGTAGAATATCCTAAAACAATTTTAAAAATGCCTTAAACTGTAAAATTTTGTTCCTTTGCGGTATCAAAAAGAACTGAACAACCTTTTTAATCTTAATCTTGGTTTTATTTTTGCTTTCTTTTTATGTGTTTTAATCCCCGTTTGTTTTAAACTTCTTCTTTTATCCTGCTCCGCATTTTATTGTAAAGCACTTTGTGATTTCTATCTGTGATAAGTGCTTTTGAAATAAAGTTGATTGATTGATTGATTGACTTCAGAAAGGAATGTTTATCAGCCTGTCATTTCCTCATTTTTATTTTCATGCCACCTGATAAAGAAAGGTGAGTTCCTTTGAACATTTCAGATATTTCTGTCAGCAAACTTGGCATACAGACAAAAGTGGGAGTGGATTTGCTTGTATAAAGTTTGAGTCGCCTACGCGTAGCTGCTCTCCTCCTCTAGTATCGGCATGTCGGTCACGATGACTGGTGAGTAAAAACTTTCTGCATTTCATGCTGGATGAAAACAAAATTTGTAAACTCACTTGTTCCTACTTCACATCACCCAACAGTGTCACAACTTTTATTTTTATTTTATTTTTTGTCAATCTTTTGTTTCTTCCAGATACGACAAATACATCAGCTAAAAAAGATGTGTACATCTGTCTTCCAAAGAAATACATGTCTACACTGTCTGACAATTATGAACTGGTAATAACTAACTTTACATGGAAAAATGTAATCTTTTTGAGCACATTGTAATACATTCTTAAATTTCATATGTTTGCACATATTTTGTTCTAAATTTGCACATGATGAAACTCATGTATTCCATTATTTAACAGGTTCATGGACTGTTTATAACACAGCTGAATCCCTATTTGAATGAAGGATACATACAAGCCTACTTCAGAGCGTATGGCACCGTCACATCATGCAAGGTAAAGACAAACAACTGCTTTTATTGCTGCAATTATTCTCCTAGTTTGGAATTAATTCAGTTATTTGAAAAATCCAACTTTATATATTATCTGTAATCCCAGATAAAGAAAATCTCAAACGCTGGGAAAGATGAGTCATTGGCTTTTGTCAAGTTTTCTACAGAGGATGAAGCGGACAGGGCAGACTGGGATGGTCCCCATCATATCGGAGGGACGGAGGTGAAAGTGAAGCGGTTTGTTAGTCCAAAGGTTAGTAGAAAACAGATTCCTGTCAGAGGCTGTGAATACAGAAATCTTGTGATTAACAGTATGTGATATCAGCACTGCAGGTACCGCATCTCATCAGCTGATGTAGAATTCTGTCTTGCAGTCTGAGGATGGATCAGATGATGAGGTAGACTCAGCCACTGCTAAGCCTCCACCACGACGTTCAATGGGACTGGGCTACATTCTGGAAGATGCTCAGTGGTTAGATGATGAATCCAATAAGTAAACTTCCCTTTTCAAGAACAATCCAGCATTTTGCAAAGGTTCAAACATAAGTTTGGCAAGTTTAAGAGAGTTTATGTCTTTATTGTTGTACAATAGAATACAAAAGAATAAAAAGACGACATTTTTCTGTTGTTTTATACATTTATCTATTGTATTCTGCATTTATGTTTGCCTTATTTATGCTGCCAAAATATATACAAATTACTAGGGGTGGGTATTGAAAAGGAGTTCACGATACAATACGTATCATGATACATTTGTCACTATGCGATTCTATCATATATATTGTGATACTGGGTATATTACAGTATATTGCGATATTCTATAGTTCTGTCATGCTCTCTGGCCAGCCTTGTCTGTGCTGCTCACTCTCCCTCCCTCTCCTGCTGATTGCTCATTGTACTCACCTGTGCTGCTCCCTATTTAAACTCCTGCTCGTGACTCTTCAATCATAGTTGGTGATTTCAACATCCATGTGGATGTGGATGTGGATGTGGATGTGGATGTGGATGTGGATGTGGATGTGGATGTGGATGTGGATGTGGATGTGGATAGCCTTAGTTCTACTGCTCTAGTTGACTCAGTTGGTTTAAGTCAACATGTGGAGGGACCCACTCACCTCTGCAATCATACACTGGACTTGGTCCTAACTTATGGAATTGAAGTCAAGTCCTTGACAATCTTCTCCCCAAACCCAATTTTATCCGACCA
>JBAMYA010062615.1:17500-27530 GCA_037176975.1 Arrhamphus sclerolepis | reverse complement strand
TTCACAGAAACCCAGATGTTGTTTGTTGTCACCTTCAGCCTCCATTCCTTTGTTCGTCTTTTCCCTTTATCGTTTCTACCTGCTGTATATGCATCACATAAACAATGAAAAAAAAATACATATTTGATCATAGTAACAATGTCAAATAGCAAAAGGAAGAATAGAAAAGGAAATACTGATGTTGTATGTACCTGAATATCGTATTTTGAATCCTCTCTTGTTGGTTGCATGGTCAGTGGACCATCGTAAATAGAGTTGGTTCGTTTTGGATGTGAAGTTCAGCTGAGATGAATGGTTTCCACTTAGAGCAACGAGCAAAGGGCTTTGTCCGGAGGATCCTGGTGAAACAAAGATGACTGTTCAGAGCCACTGCAGGAATATCTTTTCTCCTCATGCACATGGATTCACATGCAATATGCAACTTTGTATTTTTGGTGACCTCTGTATTTGCTGTGTTTTCTGTTGTCTGTAGTCTATCTGCTTAGTAGTGATTTAAGATAGAAATTAATAATTAACTGTTGTCAGAATGTGTTATATTGTTTCTGAGATAATTAGGCACGTGCAGGTGACAATGCCATTAAGTAAGCCATTAAGTATTTTAGTATTACATGTTTTACATTTATTATGACTGGAGCATATTGTTCAGCTGCAATTCTGCTTTATAAACCATAACATCCCATCTGTGTGTGTCCATTCTTAGCCAGACAGAGGAGCGAGCCAAAGAAAGCTTGGCCTTCTGTCGAAATGCCTTTTGTTGAACAATTTTCTTTATTTGAAAGATTTGAGTTTGAAACATTCTCTATAATTATTTACAAACACAACTGGTTACTTTCTTCCTTTCAGTAATGATAAAAGGATCCTTGCATACCTAAGTATTTAAAGTAAAATTTACATATTAAAATGAAAGTGACTGCAAATGAATGTGGAATTGGTACGGGATCTACCTTGTACGCTGGGAGTTAAATTCCAAATGGGAATTCAGTGTTGTGTATCTTATTAGCGGTTGCTACTTTTCATAAGCAAATAGTAAGTGAAGCTCTGTATGAGTTTGTGCATGTTTATGTGCATCAACATATGTAGGACTAACATATACAAGTACCGTCAAAAATTTCCAGTTCATCAAACTGCTTCTCGCTGTGGAACATCTCTACATAGATGTTGATGGTGTAACCTGGGAAAGTGAGAAAATGATTTAACTGTAGGAACAAATATATTATAAGATGCAAACTGACAAACAAAGTAAATTATTCCCACAAGCATACAAATGCATATAGATAGATAAATATGCATATATTATTATTATTATGAAAAGCGCTTTATAAATAAAGTTTGATTGATTGATTGATTGATTAAGTGTGCCCTGAAAATGAAAACAGACATACACAGTGCATATACTATTTAAACATTGTTTTTGTGTGTTTGAATTTCACATTTACCAGTGATTTACATTGTGAACACAAAAACGCTTAGATTAAGTAGATTTACACAAACATTTACTGACTTTACTTCGTAAGAGGTAACCCTGCATGTAACATATAGAAACATCATTTCAGTCAGTCTGCTCATTTAATGAGGACTTCAAATGTTTTCTTCATGATGCAATGTTTGGGTTCTGGCATCTAGGCTTCGATCTAATCAATCCCCGCTTATTAGGCATACCTGGAGACACTGGGGGACGTCAACATACCCTAACCCCCCTTCATGGAATTGAAACCTACAAGTGGAATGTGTGAGGGAGATGGGATTTTAAGAGCAGCGAGCTTAGCAGGCGAGAGACTTGTCTCTGGAAAGTATTTCAGAGACAAGTACCTCTTGCTCCTTAAATAAACCAATGATCAAGATGGTGGGATGGTTTAAAAAAAGCAAAAAAACAAACCAAACCAGGCAGGGGTGGAAATGAGAATAAAATGTGAATAAGCTCCCAGTAGTCACCTCATTTTAAACAGTTTAAGTATACCTCCCTTCAAGTCTTAACTAGGTTTTAATCCAATTCTGGACATGGTGTTTACACGGAACATAAACAATCTGGTTTCTAACCTGGCTTCACATCCTTGTGTGTGCGGTCATTGAAGTATTCATTTTTTTTGGACAATTTGTAATTTTTACATGATCTTTACCAACATACAACATATTGAAACTTGGATAAAATCTTTACATTCGTCAACTTCTAAAATCAGGATGACACATTTTCAGGTCTTTGGAAGTAGAATGAAATAGTTGTAGTACATACTCAGGATACAGCAAACAAACAAACAAACAAAAATCCAGTCATAACCACAATACTGCTACAGCTCTAAACACAGTCAGTGTACCTGGTATCATACGCAGCAGCCACGAGCATGTCTGGCTGTTTGGATAGTTGCCAGGAAAACCAGGACTTAAAATTACTCCTGATGATGAGAGCCGCTCTTCATTGGCTGGACACTGGGCTGGGAGGACAACAAGTAAAAACAAGTAAGAAAAGAAAGATTTAGAAAGCTATGTGAAATAAAGAAAAGAAAAGAAAAAAAAGTGACGTTTTCAGGAGACTTGAGGAGCAGAAGTGAAATAACACAGTTTTCATCTCATGTGTGGGGACAAAATGCACAGTGTCCAGCACACAAAGCGAATAATATCAACAATGACAATAATAAAAGTATATCAAATTCAGTTACATTTATGCAGTCCTTTGTGCCAGTCACAACAGCAAAACAAGATACTGCATGCCAAATCCATGAGAAAAAAAAAATCTTGCACTTCATGTTTTATTTATGTATGTATGTATGTATTTATGTATCCGTATTTGAGAAAAGGGCATGTACTCCCAAACCACACATGGGGGGCAATATGATTCTAATATGATATATGTCATAATATGACCGTGCCCCTTATACACCATGCCTTGGCTTAAAATGCAGCCTCGAACAAAATGTACCATGAGGAATGGACTCTCACCCAATCAACAAAACATAAAACGTGGTGCAGCTGAGCACAAATGAAAAACTGTGGAAATGTTGAAAGCTCATTCAGATGTGCTTTCGATGTTTTTGGAACGTGTTTGAATTGAAACAGGGAATGTGAAATCTCACAGCCTCACACCCATCCTCTCCTACTTTAAAATGTGCCCATTTATTAGCCTTGAGCACAAGCAAGACCATATCCAGTAACAGGATTTAACACAAAAGGAGTTAAAGTACTTCCATTTCACATCTCTTCCCATAAAGGATGCCGACTTCGTTTTTTTTCCCCTTCCCCTGCTCTATGATAGAAACAAAATTTTCCTCATTTAACATGATGGGAAAGGCTGAACATTTATTCCACACTCAGCCGCAGAGTGAAAATGCAATTTTCCAAACAGAGCAATGCAACTGAATTCAATTCAATTCAACTGATTATTCAATTCAATAATACTTTTTTATCCCCCAAAGAAATCATAAATAATATTCAACTGTGTGAACATTGTTTGTTATTATGTTATTTATCCAACTTTTTGGCAGAACGTCGTAAATTATTTGGGTTTTAGGCTAGGGATACACTTGCTGTTTGACTCTGCGTTCACGTCCGTTCGCGTACAGAACCAGCAGCGTTGTGAATGTTGCTTGTGTAGTACGCGGGCAGAGCGCGTAATACCGGAGATAACTGGTTGGGGGCAGAATTCCAGAGTTGGAAATACAACCATATACGCAGTAGAAGAAGTTAGCCTCAAGTTTTTGTTTTTGGTGAGGTCACAGTAAGATAAAACAACCACAGCGTCATTTGTAGATGTTATGAAATGTCACGAAACCAATGTTGGATGGGGGCGGTTTGTTTCGTGTTGCCGATGTGTAACATTGATGAGAAACACCAACAGCATTTGACAGTTAACTTGTGGTTAACAAGTGCTCTGATCTTCTGCACCACAAGTTAATATTGCAGCTTGCGTACGCGTTGCATATTTTTTGGAGTATGTGCATGTCCAACATGTCAGATGAACTTAGCGTAAGGTGTGTCAGCCATGATGTGATTGCGTACGCGTTGTTAACAGCAAGTATATTCCAAGCCTCAGTGTTTACTTGACAGTTTAATTCAAATTAAAATTCAAAATATTTTTGTGAATCACTTGAAGGGAAATTCTGTCATTGCAGTAGTCATCATGATTTGAAACTCTTCAGTCTTACAAACTGTGGTCTGTTTGTCAGGTAGTCAGTAATCTAGGCGACTGTGGATCATCCACCTGTGTCTTCTGGGGTTTCTCATGTAGTAAAGTAGGCTGGATGGTGTTAAATGCACTGGAGAAGTCAAAGCCCACGCTTTCATACATACATCCTTCCTTTGATCATACTAAGTACTTAAGCTAAGGTTAAGCAATGAAAAGTATTGGAAAACATTATCAGGGCAGTATCTGAGATGGAACAAACATGTTCAGAAAACATTTTCAGAAAATTTAAACAGATATGGATCACAGATTAACTTCAAGGAAATGTTCCTCTATTTGTTGCACATTATGGAAATATGAAATATGAAACCTAGCTGTGTGTAACATTTATTATGATTCCTAATGTTCTGTTGAACTTTCGGAAAACAGTTTGAGAAAAGGTCCTTAATTTAGACACATCTAGCTCTACATGATTTCCACACAGTACATCTGTGTAGATTCTCAGTCATCCAGGTGTTTCACAAAGCCTTGAATCAGGGCAACTGGGCCTTCCTTTCCTTTTTTTGAATTCCTTGCTGGCAAATCTTTCTGAATGGAAGGTAAAACACCTCCAAGAACCCAGGAAAGGATTCCAGTGGACTTAATTCAAGCCTTGAGGATTTTCACACACTCTCATACTCTTCGTACTATGACCATTCAACGGCATTGCCTTACCTTCACATTTTGGTGGCGGGGCTTCAAAGAGCATGTGGGAATTAAGTTTACACATAAGCTCTGACTTTCCAACCAGTGTGTATCCAGGTAAACAGCGATACTTCACAATGTCACCTAACACAAGAGAAACAATAAAACAAATTATTATCATATATTTGAAACCACATATTTAACAAATAAAACTGTGAAACCATGTCCCCCTTTAAGCAAAGACACAGTTTCAGACATTGTTTTGTAGTTTCTGGATAAAAACAAGGTGTTAGAGGTTCTAACTTCTGCATTTAAGACAGATTTAATTATTATCATAGCAAACCACCTTTCATCTGTGTGGATTTTGTATATTGCAGCTTTATGACACGTTTGTATTCAGTTAGATATGTACGTCAGTATTTTATGATACATATAAATTAATTAAGAATTTTGAATTAATTAAAAATACATTTCAAAGTCTAATGGAATTGTGACACATTTTTCCAGAAGCAACTACTCTGCATCAATCAACTAAATGGGGTTTTTTGGTAATTTCTGGAAGGATCAAGTTCATTTTCTTTTAAATACTTTAAGTTAACGGCTCATTTTAGGAAACCTCCTGACATGGCAGAATTGAAGCTGCTCTGCACTAAAATTCTTCCAGAATGATGAGAACTGACCAACAGCTACTGAAAATATTTAAGTTTTATTACAGCGCCAGAATTTATTAAATAAAAAAACAAAGGATTTCAATAAACTAAAATTAAAGGAAAACAGTCATTTGAAAGACAGCTGTCTCATGATTGTGTGGCAGCTTCTAGCACATTTCGGTATAAAGAAGACAGAAGATGAAGCATATTTCAGAACAGACGTCTCATTCAATGAGAAATCCAAATAAAAGATTTCAGACAGTAGCAACGCGGTGCTTGAGTTATAACAAGACAAAAATAATAGCTGTCTCTAGGAACCACGATTACTTAAAAACAATTAAAAAAAGTTTCGTTTTCAACATTTGCTTCATATTCCAGTTTGTATTTTTGTGAAGAGGGATCCATGCTACTGGAAGAGAAGAAGCCCAAGCAGCTTTAAAAGATCTGACATGAAAACTGACCACTGATCATTTACAAAAGCATGCGATGACTAAAATTCAAACATCTTAATGGAAAATTAATACTTTCATTAGTCAGCTTAGACTTTTGGATGTTGCCATATTTGACAAATTATGTTTCAGATTAAACGCCACCTCGGTATCACACACTGCAAACAGAAAAAAAATAAAACTAAAAAAGTACAAATAATTATAAAAATGTTAAGATTTAATAAGCAGCTGATTAATAAAACTCAGCCATTTATTCATCTCACTAGGAAGGATGATGCTGAATTTATTGATGGAAGTGTAACTGAAGATTCGCTTGACGGCTAACAAGCCGAAACATTCACTAGTAATAAAATTGAGACAGAGACTTACAGAGGCTTACATTTCATTATTGGATAGTAACGGCTGTTTACCTTTCTTTATTGGAACGCATCCCAAACATCATCCTAAACTCTGTGCAAAATATGAAACTGAAATAGATTTTTTCATTAAAAATGGGAAAGCAAGTGAATATGACAGGAAAACAAATAAATACATGTTGTATTTTTTGTATTCGGTACATATTAGGTTCTTCCTTTGTATATTCGTCCATGCAGCTGCAGAGGTACGGGCCTGACCGCAGTCTGAACAGGCCACTATCAGATGTAAGGCTCTCGTGATATTTTGGGCTCCCAGCCACGCTCTTGCTGAGTAAATGTCCTGTGGGGTGGGAGGATGCGTTTGTGTGGTACGATTGCCAGGGCTCTCTGTAGTGTATCGTGCCATAGAAGGAGTAATTCCACATCCTGGCGGTGATGCCGCCTACTGGGACACTCCACAACTGAGGAGTACAGAATACTCAGGATAGAAGATGAGACCTTTATTTACGTAGGTGTCAAATCAAATGAATCCTTTTTTTTCCCATTGACTGCTTGGTGTGGGCTTACTAGCTATATGTACAAAACCCCGGATACAAATCTGTGTATCTGGAGATTGAAACGTTCTCTACAAATTCAGCAGTTAGGTATCCACTGACTAGCTCTCTCCTAAAGCATATGGTTACATCCTTTATCTTGTTGACATCTGGAAACAGGTTTTGTTGTGTTCTTGGGTCTTCATCTTCAAGGTCAGGTTGAAGGGTGCTAAGGCTAACATGAATCCTTGCACAGTCACCTCTCTTCTCCTCAGCATAGATGAAATGTGGTGATATGAGGTTAGAGGTTGAGCTGTCTCAATACCTGCTGAGTCTGGAAGTAAATATGAAAGAGTCAGATGAGTTGGGGAGTGATAAATCCTTCACCACGCTATTTTCTTTGGCAAATAGGCTGTGATCGACCAAATGAAATATGAAAGGGTGACAGCTTTGGACAAGGATGTATTAAAGATATATGCAAACACGTGTGCTAGCTGCGTTGGTCCCGACTTCAAATGCTTTCAGGTCAAGAAGCATTTTTTTTTTCTCGCTTTTTGTGCGTCTGTCCATCAACCTCAATCCTATTCAGGGTAATGGCTGTCCACTGGAGCCTATCCTGATCTGGGGACTGTTCTGGAGCCTCTTGAGCTCATACTTCATAAAAGCTAAATCATATTGGAAACCCCTGAACATCCTCTTCACAGCACAGTGATTCAACAGGAGAGTGCCTTCAGTCAGACACTTCTTCATAGCTGGTAAGCACTACAGGAGATCCTTCCTGTTCACAGTAATAACCATCTATAAAGACTCTTTGAAGAACCCCAAGTCACTGCAACCTATAATTTCCCTCAGGGAATAAATAAAGTATTACTGAATTGGACTGAACTGAATTGAATTGAATTGAATTGAATTGAACCCCAGCTGTCACCAGCTTAAAGGCAGTGGGGATAGCTCCTTGCTTTTTGTCCTCTCCACACTGCACTTAGGAAGAAGGAATTAGGTTCCTTACATATGTCAGCATTGTCAGCAGCTTCTGAGGCCGGTGGAATGTTGTTATTGCTGTTAGGCTCATGGCATGAATAAAATATATTCAACTCAGCAGCCAGAAAGGTGTTCACACCTGTGACTGAGAGGGACTTCTATCTGCATGATGGTCTGTTTATGCGTCCATGTAAAGTCGAAGTCGACCACGCTTTGGTTTGCTTTCACTTTGCCCTTATAACGCTGATTAGCCTCTCTAACAGTCTTCTTTAGTCCATAAGGCGGTGCCTTGAAATACAGCATGTCAACTGAGAACACCCCTGCATTTAGCTTCAGTGCAAACTCTTGAAGCCGATCATACAGCTCCATTGACCCCTGGCTCAGGTAAAATATATGACATCTGGAATGACAGTGTCACTTACTCAACAGCTCAGGAATTCCTCCCTTAATAGCTAAAGTTTAGTGGGACAGTGTCTAGTCAACATAAAGATGAGTGTGGCTTCATATTATTAGTTCAACATTCATTATGATTCTAGCTGGATTTTTATACATCATTTGATCTGAGGCAAGCAGTGGTATGCTGTGATTTGGTGTGTTGTTGTTAGAAGGAAGTTTTTGTACCTCTGCTTGACCTGCGTGTAAATGTGGTCCTTTATTTCTTCTTCTTGTGGGGAGATAAATATGCTGTTTCAAATCAGACATAAACTAAACTCTCTTTGAAGCTGCTGGCCAAAAGAAGAAGAGTCTGTTGCAACCCTCCTGCAGCTTAGATACTACAATTCATGCGCTGACATGTAGAGAGAAACAGACCGCTGCGATGGCTGCAGATGTGAACTGGGACAAGCAGAAAGTGTGATGAAAGTCATGGTCAGGTACGCCAGGTAAGGGAAACAGTGGCATCTATTTCTTGATTCCTTTTCTTTTCATAACAAAATATTTTGTAGATTTCTCACTTCTTTGCCTCTTCTTCCTCTTCTTTTCTGTTGCATCAGATACACATAAGGCACAGAGGTGCACTGTGTTTTATTAACAAATGTCACTCCCTCTTCATCTGCTCCCCATTCAGGGTCTCCACAGTGAAGTGGTCTGCATGATTGATTTGGCACAAGGTTTACACTGGATGCTCTTATTGCTGCAACTGGGATTCAAAGTAACAGTGACAGACTACCATTAGGCTACTGTATTGAGACCAAGATTGAGATGTGTTTTTAAAGAGTAATCTTGTCATTTATCTTTAAATAAAGTAAAAAAATAAAAACACCCACATCACACCTGATCATTTGGTTGTTTTGATCTAATGACATACCACAATAGTTGACGTTCATGCAACTGTTTGAAGAAGTTCAGCACAACACCATATGATGATTACCTATATGGAAGTCTTCGTCTTCGTATATCACTTCTGCGTTCTCTACGACTGGAGGAAGAGGGCACTTCTTCAGACGGTATGCTGGAACAAGGAAGGAAAAATGCTGAACATCTGAGGCATGTGGTAGATTTCAGGTTGACAAAAAGATGGATGAAGTCTACACCGTCATTATTGTATTTGCATATCTGAAAAACCTAAACACCTAAACACAGACAGTAATTATACTCACAAACACAGATGTCAGTTAACTTTCTTAGTTTTGTTGTCGCAAAGGATTTAATTGATATCACTGCCAAAAAAGCACTGCAGTTCTTTGGAGAGGGTATTCATGTGAAAAAAATACAGCGGATATGATTTGTGCTATTTTCTAAAATATCTAGGAAGCTCTTTAAGTGCAGTCATGCTTGCTCTATGGTGTTAAAGGGAATCTGATTCTGACATAAGGTTTCATAGTCCTCAGAATGTCCCAGCAGTCATAAGTGTAAAGGCATGGCGCTGTGCACTGAACCAGAAACAGGGCTTTAAAAGTAATAGCACATTTTAAATTTTGCATGTGCCATATCCCTAGATAAACATAATGCACCTGCACACAATTCATTCTGCCTGACGAAAATATTTGAGACAGGATAGTACATATATCAAAGTCAATAAAAGGAGAGGATCTGACATGATGCTCAGTCTGTCATAATGGTTATGTGCACGATCTAATTCAGAAGAAAACAACAGTGTCATTTTTTAATTTCCACACTTCAAATAATGCATGGTGCATTATTCTGGATTTCCCCTCTGGGGAGCTATATTTCATCTTAAATCCTCACAATTACCAGTGAACTTGTACTTTCAAAAATGTAAATTATCTCCCAATCACTTGAAATATATAAAGCAACAAAAGGC
>JBAMYA010062615.1:0-12500 GCA_037176975.1 Arrhamphus sclerolepis | reverse complement strand
CAATACAAATACTGTCTGGAGCGCTGGTCGACACCTAAAAGGTACAGTGGTCAAAGGGGGCCTCAGGAATGATGAAACCGAACAGAAAGTATTTCAGGCAATGTATACCAGAACACCTGTAGCACCAGTAACTGTGGGCAAGACATTCAAGAACCAAGTAGGGTTATGTAAAACCTTTAAGATCTCATAGCTAAAAATATATTCATCCTGGAGATAATTGTGTACATGTAACAGAAAAGAATGGAACAGCAATTGATTGCAGCTGTCTTTTTGTAATGCTAAACAACATCAAAGGGGAATGCATTTATACTACAGGACGTAAGAGGATACATAAATACAGGGAGTTGAAAGAGGGACTAAGGATGTGCTGGATGTGGAGGGAGAACCCGCAGCTGTGAAACTGCAATGAAGAATGTGGTTCAAGCTAATTTCAGAAGTAACTTTACAGCTTTATTCATTTATTTAGTTAGTTAGATAGAAGTAGCACTTACAAGCATTGCAAAGTCTCAGTGCCAAGCTAAGAAGCACAATCAGACCACCCTTTACGTGACACTGACACCACATTCTGACGTTCAAACATCATTATGGAAAACTTTTTTCGATTGTATTCAAACAGATTTTTATTTTTTTCTTCCCCTTCTTCTTTTTCCCCTGTTCTTATTCACCCTCAAGCTTTCTCAGAGTTTCCAACTCTGATTTTATGGATGTTAATGTGACTGTTGAGCAATATACTGTACACCTCCCAGGACCTATGCACAGAATCTGCTCTTGCATGTGATGCAGAGGGTTGAAGGGAAGAAAGCCTGCACTCAGGCTGTAGGCAGCATCATGAGACTCTTTTTGTACTGAATCCAACTGCCAAAGAACTTTGCAGTCAGGTGGAAAAAAAACAAAACAAAAGGCATCGAGTGCTACTCCACGTGAGGTAACGCGTCCGCACTCCCTCAGCACTTAAAGTGGGAGGACTGTAAGTACTGCAGTATTAGGGGACTTACGACTGCAAATTGGGAGTTAAAGAAAAGGAAAATTATGATGTGCGCATGAATGCGAGTTAGCTTATGTGTAAGTAAGTAAGCCTTGTTCTAGTTATGCTGGCGTCTCAGCCCACAGTGCATCTCTTGTGTCTTTGAAGTGCGGTACTCGGGGCTACAAGTAAAGCCTGCTGGACATGATGCCAGTCTCTCACAGGGGCTTACTGACAATCCATCTCTTTTAATGATGAGAGAAAAGCCATAAGGTTTTTAAGTCTTTAGCATGACTCATCCATGGATCAAAGCTCAAAACCTCATAGCGATATGTTTTTCACCCTATCGCACATTTCTTCAAGTTTGGAAGGTTTGTGCACTAGGTTGGGAATGTTAATTTATTCAGATCCTTTGAGGAGACCATTACTTTTCCTTAATCGTTTGGGCAACCATTGTACTCGCTCCCCCAAATGTGGAGAAAATGAACAGCAGACTTATTTTCAATTCAAGGCTCTTCCCTCACATATTCAGTAGAGCTGGTCTTTTTATGCCATGACATGACATGATACGAAATGATACCATACGATACGATGCAATGTAATGCGATACGATATGATACGATATGATATGATATGATACGATACAATACAATATGATATGATAAGACAGGAGCTTACCTTGATAGGTAAGTTTGAACCCTGGCCTGTTCTCTGAGTGGTCACTGTAGAAGTGGATGATTGTCAGGTGAGTAGTGCTCATCAAAGGAGGTGGCATCTGTGAGCCACTGAACTGACCAATGAGAGCAGAGCTGTGCTGTGGCCCAGCCCTGGCTTCCAGGAAGTCATGGTTGTCCTCTGAGGAGAAGTTTTGGAACTGAATATGGGCTCCTAGAACAAAAATGATAAAACAAATCGTGCATGATATTGAAAACCACATTCAAAGAAAAAAATAGTTAAAATTTTTGTGGCCATAAAAGCAAATTTGATTTAAATGCCAAATGTTAAACTACATTGCATGAAGAAAAACTATAATTTTTATATTAAAGTACTTTGACACTATGCTACATAGAAACATATAGAGCAATCATGACAATATTTTTTTTTCCACTCGTAAAAAGCATATTTAAATAATAATGACGATGATAGTAATAATGATAATAACTAGTATTTTATTATTATTAATATTGTTACTTTATTTTACCTTTGTTTCTACTAATGCTGCTTTGACTTGTGCTATCTACTTGTGTAATTTTTATGAATGTATGCCTTGCACACAAAATGATAAGGGCTGTGTCCTATTCAAGCCATCACTTACTATAGTAATTTAACACACAAAACGTATGTCAGACGCCAGTTAACATATGCTTAATGTGCTTCAGATTTTGCTCTAGAAAAAGAGGGCTGCTGTTTCCCAAGTATGCCAACAGATGCATTTAATGTTGTACCTTCTAATTAGGAATGCCTTCCATTCCATGACTTACCATATCCAGCTGGCAGGGTGATCTGCCAGGTGCAGTCCAGGTTGCCCGGGTAGTTGCCAGGGAAACCTGGACTGAGGATGACACCACTCATCTCAGACAAGACCCCGCCACATTTTGCTGGCAGCACATGGACAGAAAACAAATTATTATGGAATGAACAATGTACAGTGGAGAACATTGCTTTGGCCTTTGACAGATTTTGACATGAATGGGAAGATGCATTTTTCTCTTTACTCATGTGTATTGTAATGCTGCATTTTACAAAAGCTAAAACGGGGGAGGGTGGTTGCACTAGTTTAGATAATCCTGTCACATCAAGATTAACTTCAGGTGGAAATGTCCTCTGTGAGTTTTCACCAAGAATTTCATTATTCACTCATAAGCACAGGCATCAATGGACTCAAGGTCCCTCTTGACTGTTGCAGATGTTAGGAAGCCTTGGCTCTCAGTACAAAGCACAAATGCTGTTAGTGCTTGTAATGAACAGAGATATTGATCCTTCTGATCGCTGAAGATCACACCAGTGGAAGAAGTTTCTTGCTTACACAAATCTAATTTAACACTCATCAGATTAACTAATTAAATTATAGTCAAAATGAAGAATTAACATCTCAGCAATAATGACCTTATTATTGGGAGTGGATACAGCATCAATTTAAAGCAATTCAGCTGCCTAATAAATCACAAGACAAAGGGTGTAATGAGTTATAAAAAATTCACGTAAAGTACCTATCCATAGAGCTGACCATTACCTTTTTTTTTCTTTCTAGGCAGCGACATGCAGAAGTCTCTAAGCTACTTAAGCACTTCTGTCACGCTGCTATTAAATGTGAAGCTCACAGCTGCAGGACCTATTTTTTCTCCCCAGTGGATTCATCCTTCACAACAATGTGTTTGTGCGTGTTGGTGCTTTTACCTATGCACAGAGGTGGTGGGTAGTTCCACCGACGAACAGTCCCAGGCATGCAGGAAATGTGAGAGTGGCCCTGGAATGCGAGACACAGTATCCTAAAACTTGTGAAACGACCACATAGTTGTATAGTTATAGTTGGATGTTGGACATTTTTATCGTTCCTGTTTTGAAATGTTGCCATCTGTTTCAAAGAAATTATTACTTTCTCCCCTTACATGAGAAGCAGATTTGTTTAGTAACAAGTCTGTGAGTGTGTGTGTGTGTGTGTGTGTGTGTGTGTGTGTGTGTGTGTGTGTGTGTGTGTATCCGTGTCTGTTCTCTACCTGAAGTGTGTACCCAGGTTCACAGCTGAAAGCCACCACCTCATTGACAATATATCTGTCTCCAGCTTTGATGCCGTTGGCAGGGATCATTGGTTCTGGACAAGTGGTCAGGCCAACCGCTACGAAATAGAGAAATTAGAAAAAGAAAAGAAAAGAAATTACGAACCAAAGACACAATGAATGGTGTAGTAACTATTGTTGTTACCTTGACATTTTCTCTGCACACTCTGTTGTCTCAAATATACTAATGACTTTAGAAAGCAAATGTCATATGGACGGCACTTCTTGTCTGCCTCTTTCATTGGCATGATTTGGTCAAACTATTTAGAACAAACTAAAAAGAAAAAAAACAGTTTACCTTTTAAACTCAAAAATTAAATTTATCAGGCAGGTTAATGGTGCTTCTTAGTGCACTGATTTTTTTTTTTTATTTTAAACAAACACAGATTCAAATATATAGGGCAATTTAATTAATTAATTTAGGTTAATTTAGGTCAATACGATATGATTCTGATATTTTTAGGAATATTATAAAAATAACCATGAATGTCCAGAAAGGATAACTGTACCTACAATCTTCTAAAAAAATCAAATAGCTAAATTCCTAAAACCTCATCCTAAAAAGCAAGACATATTAGATATAAAAATTGTAGCTAAGTAAATAAATAAAATGACAATAACAAATAACTTTTACCCTTTAAATAAATTCTCAACCAAGAAATGTGACATTGCCATAAAAAAAACTACTTCTTGATTTTTATAATAAAACTAATGTATATCAAAATATCTTAAGTCATATCATCATTATTGAAACACATCTTCATAACTATATATATAATATAACCAGTAGATTCATGGGAAAAAAAAGTGCTTAAAATACGAAAAACTATTACGGTGACTTTGGTTATGTTTTCCCAGCGCAAAACAGGTTAAACAGATCCTTAATAAGTTTGACTGCAGGAGACGCTTTATCAAATAGCATCAGCAGGAGTATATCTTTGGGTTAATTTGTGTGCACGTGGAAACTTCTGCAGGATACTGCCCCGGAGTGGTTACCATGGCAACACATGGGTGGAAGAGCGATAGAGACTGAAGGAAGGGGAGACAGAGCATTGAATGTTTGTGTGTGTGTCTGTTTGTGTGTCTAGTCTTGTTGGTTCATTATCAACCTTCCTACCAGCAAAATGCTGTGATCCTACTGTGCTCACACACACAGCTGCATGCATGCACACACACACACATATATCCAGGTGGCCTATGGCGTCCCTGAATGACATTTGTGAGTGTGCGCGCTTGATTGACTTTTACATGAGAGTGTGCTTGCTGAGGGGGAATGAGAGGGACTTTTTTTTTGGATGCAGCTTAAGTGGCAACGCTGTGAGAGGCTGTACACACACATACACAATATATTGTTAGGCAGGGCGTCAGCAGGCTGTCATGACAACTGATCAATGAAACTATTCCATTTGGGTGACCATCTCTCTCTCTCCCCGTGAGAACACAGTTTGCTCTTTTTCTGGCTATGCTTTGTAAACTGCTGACAGAACCACAAAACACCCCACCAAGGCTCCTAGACTGCAGCTAAACACTATCAACATTTAAGCCTAACTGCTTGGATTTACAACACTTCTGTGAGTGAGACGTCTCACTCCACCCTTTGCAAAAAGAGGCTTTTAGTCATCTTGAAGTGATGAAAACATTATCACTTTCATTCAATCATTTATCACATGATTTGAGAGCTTGTTCTTCCTATTTTTAATGGGAAAGATTTGTTAGTACCCTATGGTCTGCTACGGTTTCATATTATTTTGGTTTTTCTTTTCCTTTCTGAATTGTGTTCCTTGATCAGGAATCTTCAGTTTATCTACAATTTACAAATTTCTACAATTTTGGACCTAATTCTGCTGGCAGCACTTATTTTGAGATGAGAAAAAGTATCTCTTGTGACCTGTAAAAGCTATTTATAATGATCAAGTCATGTATAATATATATTTTAGCTGAACCAAAGTTCCCTGCATTAAAAATGTAAATGTGACTTTCAAGACATTGAGCTGAGCTGTGTCGTCATCGAATAAACTGCTGTTTAAACAAAATAAAGACCAAATGTGTCTCTGCCCAGTCAAGTACATTCTCCCAAGCTGAACCTTTTAATCATTAAATACAATGTATGCAAGCAGTCATCAGTCTGCACTGCCTTCCTTCCACAGTTTGTTGTCAGTTTTGTCTCAGGTCTTTGACAATCAGAAATGAAAATGCTACTGTGTGGTTTCCCATCACTGAACGTTTGTCTACAGGACCAAAAGCTTCCTTTCTGCCTTCCTTCTGGGACCTGAGGATACCGCTGGTGTGACTTCCTTTCATCCATCCAATTAACTTCTGATTAACCAGATTTCAAAGACAATAAAAACCACCCCGCCTTTCAGTCTGGGCAGCTGAGTATCCTCAGTCTACCACACCTCTCTGTGCTGCTCTCTTTTGAAATTGCTTGTTATTGTACACTTGTACATACATTTGTCTGACCTTTTGTGTGTACACTTGTTTTTCTGTGTCTAGTTTAGTCCACATTTTTGACCCTTTAGTGTTTGTGCAGCATGGCTAAAGGACAATACAGAACTCCTAATCTTAAATAAATAATTTTGCATCCCTTTTCCTCAACAACCCGGAGCTTAACAGCAAGAGTGTGTGTGTACATACATCAGACTTGTAATTACAGACTTTGTAATTATCTATTAAACAACTATAACATAAATCAATGCATCCACTGCCAGAATATCATGAAACTTACTTGACCTGATGTCGACCTTGGACTTGCATAGTCTGCCTCATCCCGGGTTCACATGGTACGATTTTCTTTTACGATTAATTCAAGTTATATTGCACACCATGAAATCGTTATGCAGTTATTATTATTATTTTTTTAATGCAGTTAATTTATAGTATGTGAGATTGAACTTACATTGAATCGTTACTAAGGCAGAAATAAATCCAAGTGTATTTCTGTCTCTAAACGTTGCATCATTGCGTCATTAGCAGGTTGCTGCCGATGTGCTAAAGCACTGTTGTCGTCCCTGTAGTGGTGTGGGTGTGCTTTGAAAAAACAGAAAATCAAGAAAAAGAAAGGTCTTTCTTCTTTATTTGTGTTGCTGCTTGGTTGTGTTGCAACTAAGCGACAACCATCCCACTTCCAGGTTGAAGCTCATCCAGGAAATGTTTTGTTGCAGTTCCTTCACCGACCACTAGGTTCTGGCTCCAAAACAGAGCAAATCCCCATTGACCCCCATGTTAAAAGTGCCAACTCTGAAGCAGAATTAAACATATTTACATACTGGTACAAAATTCTTTCTTCTACATCTGTGATTACATATTACACCTATGACAACTGTTGAATTTATTTATTTACTGTACCACTTTAGATAAATTTATATCAAGCAAAACAGCTGACCAATCAGAGGACCAGACATCATTTGGCATGTTTGATTGACAGCTAGTCATTGGCTCTGCTTTGTCCCACCTCTTTGCAACATAGCGCTGCGCAGTTTAAGAAGAAATGGTCTTCAAAGCCTCTCTGTGGGTCACGTGACCAGATAGTTCTTCTAGAATTTATTGGTCACATCCTGTCTTTGGTCACAAGACAGTTCTATCTTGCTCGTGTCTCATTGTGCGATCTACGACCACCGTTTTTGAGCTACAATAGACGTTTTTTTCCACATAATATGCACTAAATTTCCAGTTCATTCCCAAGGATTCCCACAGATTTCCATTAACTCTCGTATTGTCATGTTACGTCCCTCCAAAAGTTTACATCATTCAGTCATTTGATTTGATTTTGGTTCTAGATCTATCCATCTATAAAAGAAAAACAAAACTGTACTCCTTGGCTGGAACTTTGACTGCCTAATGAACGGTATTTTGGAAAACTTGGTGTACAAATACAGAGAAGTGCACAACAAAAGTATGCACCACTTGAACAGACACACACACACAGTCTTTAAAAACAAAATACTTGTTCAAACAACTAAAACTCACATATTCTCACAAAAGGGGACATGCTCATTCATCTAGAAGTGATTCTAACACAAAACAACTACAAAGGACTGAAAAACACGACTGTGTCCTGACAGGTGTGTAACTACATGATGTTAATACCTATGTCTATACCTTTATTTGTCTGTATATTTGTGCGCCTTCTTTTTCACTGGATTAATCTTCATGCATGACACAAGCAAAAGCTCTTGGTGTATGTGTGAGTGTGAGTGAGTCTTTTGTGTGCTTCTAGGTGTGTGTTTTGTGTGTGTGTGTGAGTGTGTGTGTGTGCGCGCTCCAAAATGGGACTAAGTATATGTGTGTGTGTGCTCTCCGGCAGTACCAGTTCAGGTCACTGATTCTTGTTATTTGATGTTGAAGTTTTGGCAGCAATTGTGTGTGTGTGTGTGTGTCTTTGTGTTTGTGTGCATTTCAAGTGAAAGAGGAAACAATATTAAGTCTTTGTTGTTGTTTTTTCAACAGCAAGTACTTTCTAAAAAGAAATGACTTTTTTTGAGAAAGCAGCAGAAGGTTGTTCTTAGAAAATGGAATTCTAAGAAGAAAATAAAATCAGTCCAACATTTTTGCCATTGTGCCAATTTGTTAGTGCCAACAGCATTGTCTTACTCTTGTATTCGAGGTGAAAGCCTGCTGCCACCACACTGATGTCACTCTGAAAGTGCAGAAGGAGCTGATTGGATGTTGAGTTTAGAAGAGCAGGAGCTGTTGTTCCTACAAAAGACAACAGAAAGAAAAAAATGTCACAACCTGCAAATGGTAACTTTGATACCTAATTCAATAACTGGTAAAAGATTCATTATGTAAAAAAAAAAAAAATTATCAGGTAGATTGACCAGATGGTAGAGATGAATTTCATTGTCTGCGTTGTTTCTTATGACATGTTTTTATTATAGCGACACTCTACTGTGGCTGCTTGAAGTACAAATAAAAATAATAATGACCAAGATAACTATCTGTGTGTATTCTAAATGAAATGAACCAACAAATCAACTGGTGACTTCAAGGCTGAATTTCAGCTGAGCTGGTTCGAAATAGCAGGAAGAGCCTCGTCAGATCACTGGGCTCTTTGATGGATCAAGGCTGGCCTCCATTCCTTTTGTTTTTATATGAAAATACAAATGCAAATACAGACACAAACAGCATTTGACCTAATGACCAAAACCCATTTATGATTATGTAGCGAGTACATGCACACATACGTACAGAAATTGTACATTCCTTCAATGGTAATTTGTGTTACTTTGTGTTGCTTTTTCTGCAAGCAGGGTCTTGACTACAAGTCTAGCTTGAATCTGGAAAGCAGGTGGGAAATTATGTGTAAAGAGGGTCAATACCCCCCTTCACCCATCATGCACAGGAAGCATTTTAGTGTTCTTATGAGAAGTGGCTCTTATCTGCCCCAGTGAAGCTACTCAGTGGTCAACATCAGATTACCATGGTTATAAGGGCCAGCTCCCCAGTGTGCCTTCTGTAGAAGGGCACAATCACATGTTTGTCTGAGAGTGTGTGTGTGTGTGTGTGTGTGTGTGTGTGTGTGTGTATGCGTGCTGCCCTATAGGTGGCATGTTGTATGTGTGATAGCTGTGTGACAGGTATGTGCTCGGGGCAGGTCACAAGGGAAATTCTGCAGGGAAATTGTAAAAGGTTAGATCACTCTTTATTGCTGCCTGTCTTCCTTCTCTTTATCTTTCCTTTCTTCCATCTTCAATCCCATAGTGAACATTTTCACCACCAGGTGCTTGGAATTTGTAGAATACTGTGTGAAAAATACACTTTAGTCAAGTTACTTCTCTTTATTTCTTTTTTTTTTGTACTATACCTCATCCATCATCGCTCTACAGTGTATGCAGCATTATCCATATCTATAGTTTAAGATCTGCCATATCTGATTCCTCATCGATGTTGTGTATCATTGTGTATGTGTATCTATTGTTTAGGTACTGCGATGTCTCATCCATCATCACACTCAGAAGTGTTTGTGTGCATGGTGTCTATGCACAGGTTTACATGTGCATGTGTGGGCACGTTATCATACCAGAGAATGACCCTAATTTTGGAGCCGTCATGTCTCCTCCATCATAGATCTCCAGAGAGTCCCAGTTGTGCTCAGTTGCAAACGTCATGACTTGGATCTAAATTGTAAACAATGATAATAATTGAAAAAAATAAATAAATTGATATCCACATAATTAGTGTATACATGTCCACTGATCTTTAGAATTACTGTATTATTATACATTTACTTATGAGTGTACTTATATGTGTACCTGTATTCCAGCCCCTTCACTGACTTGGATCCTCCATAGACAGTTGAGGCTGTTTGGGTATGGTTCAGGGTAGCCAGGAGATAATATCGTGCCTCGGCGTTCTGTCAAATTGCCACTACAGGGAACTGAAATTAAAAAGTAAAAACAATACACTTCCTGCCATAATGTATTAACTAATTAGCTACCAGATAGTAAAAAGAAATGCCAAGATGTTACAATATAACTTAGTATATGTAAATATACCAACATGGTGTTCAAATTACCTCTGCAGGGAGCCAGAGAGAACCAACGTTATTTATGGCATAAACTGATGTTAGAGTGGAAAATGCTCCTTCACAGCGGAAAGCGTTTTCACACCAGCATATATCAAGCTTGTTAGAATTACAGTGGAAATCACATCTTAGTTACTATAATTACCTACAGCATGATGATTAATGGAAAGGGCCAATTAATTAAAGTTTTTTTTTTGTTTGTTTGTTTTTTTTTGCCATCTGCATTGCTTTTCCTATTTGTATTGTTATGCCAAGTGTTGATGACTATTGCTTTCATTCCAGTAGGGCCAAGCCAAGCCAGCTTTATTCATTAAGTGCTTTAATAACAGCAACCAAGATATAACATGCAATTAGGATAAAATAAATAAAATATAGGTAAAAGACACAAATTTAAAAGCATAAAATAAGACCATAAAATCTAAATAAATACATCATAGACAGTCAGGTGAAAATGTATATCAAATACTAAAAAGGGGCAATATTACTATTTTCTTTATATATATGTATATATCTAAATGTTCATTTGGAATTTTAAATGCCCCAAAAAGATATTATCAGCATGAGTGGATTTAAAATGAGGTTGAAAACAGTTGAGAAGGAGGTCTCCAGTCTATAATAGATTGTTAATTCAGCTGTTTTAAGAAAAGCATCCCTGAGCCTAAACTGCATCTGGAAATTTCATTTACCACAGCGCATAATATCTTTGAAGGATATAGTAAATCTGGAGGCATTTCTGTGTGTCAGGGGGCAGGGCTCATTTATGAAGGACTGAAGTGAGGTGGAAAACGTTCCTGTGCTGTGATGAATGAAGATGCTCTCTTTGGAAATTATGTACGCCGCATCCTCAGGCTAAAGAGGCATGTTATCAGTGCTCTGTAAAGCCACCATCAGTGGTAGTGTAACCATGCATTAGTGCTCATATTAGAGGTCACCTGAACATCTTTAAAGGCACCATTAATGTGGGAAAAATATAAATGATTCAGGTTTTTATCATTCGCATATATTTTTCAGAAAGTGCCTCAGTTTATATGTATGTATATACATATATATATATATATATATATATATATATATATATATGGGTCCATTATAAAAGCTCTGCCTGCAGACTTACCATCCATGAAAAATAATTGGGGGAATTTGAAGCAGATAATTTGACAAACTGTGACAAAGGAGGATTGATATTGTAAAAACAGCTTAAATTCCATGTCTAGCCAAAAAGGGGAAAAAAGCATTTTATTTAAAAAAATAAAAAATAAAAACTTGTTTTCAAGCAATTACAGGAGGCTGGTATTACCACTTTACCTTGAAACTGGATGACTCTGCCTTACCTATACAGGTTGGTGTTGTTGCATTCCACTGTGCAAGGGCACCCGGGACAGCCTGGCAACGAATTGCACTTGATCCTTTTAACAGATAGCCTGGGCTGCACTCGAAACGGACCACAGAGCCCGCTGAGAATTCTGAACCGATTCGTCTGCCGTACCGTGGTTCTGGCACTGAACTGCACTGACTGTCACTGGTCCGAGGTACGGCTACAGAAATGACAGAGATAAATTACGGAAGAAGGGGAGGGAGAACAGCACAGCACAGAGATTTTTTTTAACTTCTTTTTTTTATGCTGACCTTTAATTGAATGTAATCTGTATGTATATGTTAATATGTGAAATAAAGAGCTGCACAGAAGCACAGTGAGGGTTACCTTGGTAGACAAAATGAAAGCCTCGAGCTGACTGGCCACTCTTTGCATTGAATCGCAGCATGATTTGATTGGAAGTTGCCAGAGGCAAAGTCTCTCCTGTGATTGCACACATGTACACACAAATGCATGGAATGAATTTAAAATTTTATACCAAAACAATATAACTAAACTACACAGGAATTGTCTAGCTGTTTCATATATATATATATACACAGTGGGGAGAAAAAGTATTTAGTCAACCATCAACTGTGCAAGTTCTCCCTCTTAAAAAGATGAGAGAGGCCTGTAATTTTCACCATAGCTGCAATTCAACTATGAGAGACAAAATAAGAAGAAAAAGAAAATCCAGAAAATCAAACTGGGTGATTTTTAAAGAATGTATTTGCAAATGACAGTGGGTAATACGTATTTGTTCACTGACAAAAGTTCATGTCAATAATTTGTTATATAGCCTTTGTTGGCAATGACAGAGGTCAAATGTTTTCTGTAAGTCTTCACAAGGTTTTCACACACTGTTGCTGATATCTTGGCCCA
>JBAMYA010062587.1:0-27533 GCA_037176975.1 Arrhamphus sclerolepis | reverse complement strand
CATATTTATATTGATGTTTTTTTGCTGATATATTGATTAATGTGCTCTGTCCTAATCAAATAAACTTTATAAATAAATAAAATAAAAAAAATAATACTAAAGTAGTAAAAGTCATTTAATTTTTTTGACAATGGTACTTTTTTTTCTTCTATTTTCTCTGTTTATTGAATTACTTATTGTTATGATGGTGTGGAACTCTTATTTCACTATGCAACTTGCATATATGTTTATCCCAAAGCATATACTCTTCTGTTGTTTTAGGCAGATCATAAATAGAAAACAGCAGTCCAGTTGTGAATGTGTGTGTATGACTGCATACGTTGCTGAAACTGAAATGAAGAAGAAGATGTCAAGATAAGGTGACTAAAAAGGAATGAGCAACAGAGCCATTAAGCAGACCTGGTGATATCATCGTAGACTCCGTATCCCGTCTTCTTGCCATGAACCCAGTGGCCAATGAAAACGCTAGAGGAAGTCTTGACCAGTTTTCCAGAGCTCAGCATGCCGTAACCATGGCGCTGCCCATCGCAGAAACAGCCCTCATACACCTCACCGTTGGCATACCTGAGTCCAGCCCACACAGACACAAACATACAGGGTGTGGCCTCTAGGTTAATAGATAGATCACATTAATAAGGATCCCTACTCTGTCCACTGAAAACAACATGCTCCATTTTTAATCTTACTGGCTTGAGAACTAAGTCACTGCACAGTTGGAGCTGAGGACATTCTGACTGAAGCAGTGTGAAATTAACCTTTTGGCCTGATAACAGATATCAGACAAGTCTGTGTGTCCAAAATGACATTACTGATGTAAACACAACATGTAAACTGAAAGGGATAATTCATATACAGGTCATTTGTCCTTTGTTCTCCACATCACCATGAAGTCATTAATGCTGTGTACTGACTTGTACTTGCCAAAACCATGGATCTTGCCCTCTCTCCATTGTCCCTGGTAGCTATCTGGCTTCTTCAGTTCTTTGTTAGGTATTAAACACTCTCCATGACTGGGAAGGGAAAAAAAACACACAAACAAAAAACAAAAACACAAACAAAGTTTAGATCAGTTCAGCTCACAGTGCTGCACCACTGTTTTTCTGTTTATTTGAATATTTTCTTCTGGTCAAAGGTAAGAGACGTTTTAGATCAGTAATGAGCAACATCACATTAAATACAGACCCATCCTCCAATCCATTCTTAAAGTTTCCTTTATACATCCGTCCATCTGCCCACTTCATGGTTCCCCTGAACAGGAAAAGATGGATATTATTTATTTAATTTTTTTACAGGTGTAAGTCTCATTAGCAGTAGATTTACAATAAATATCCTCTTTATGAAAACAGCATTTACTATCTAAACAGTATTTACTATCTAGGTGAAGTGGTAAATTACTTCCTAAAAGGCACACCTAAGAGATATTAAGCTTTTAGTGAGTTTTCCTTACTGTGTAAGTAAGATTTATTCCCAATGTATATCTCAGAAATTGCAAGGTGCATTTGAATAATTCTGGTATCAAAATTAATTACAGCAAAAGTGTAAAATTAAGTATGCACATTTAAGAGTCTTTTGATCCATGAAAAAAATCTAAAAACTCTAACATTCTCTAACATCTATTAATCCTTATGACATCCTGATGACTGCCTAACAGATTTAGAGATTTTTGAAGAGGAACATTTCAACAAAATTTCCAAATCATCAATTTTGCCACATATATGCACATTTTGGCACACACCAAACTTTAAACTTGATTGCTTTCAAATATAACTGCTTTTGCATTTGTTTGTACTGACTTCTACAGTACCCCCATAAGGTATATCTGGTCTGCTGAGTATTTGTGATGGACCATATCTCAGGAGCTGCTTGATGGATTTGGATGATTAACAGTGCTATATAACCTTCAAAGCCAATAGAATTGACGGGCAGTTCACAAATCCATGTCTCTTCAGGCGACTTCCGATCACAGAAAAGGAAATATTGTATGCTTCTTGATGACAGTTCTCAGTAGGCTGGATTTTGTACGCTCCTAACGGTAGTAGAAACAATCTGAGAGATCAAAAATGCTCTTTATTTTTCACATTTGGGATTACATAGATCAAGGTTTTCACTGAGGTATATTCTTAATGATGTGAAAACATCAAAGGTAAGACCGAATTCAGAGATGGGCTGAAAAAATGAAGGTGCTTTTTGTTGCCTTTCAGCTGCTAACTCAGTGAAATTTTTTGCTGCCGACTGGTGATTCTTCTTACATCGTAGGGATCTGTGTGGTCTTCGCTTTTTTTATGAAAGCAGTCTTGTGTTTGTGGAACATAGCAGCAGGTGTAGAAAACTAGAACCGCCAGCGCCAAACAGAACCAACAGTTTCATCAGCAACAACCAAGAAACTAGCTCACAGAGCTACAGAGGACATCATGGTAGACGTAACGAAAATGCTCAAAAAAAGACCCAAAAACAACTAATGATGGAAGAAAACTTAAGAGAGTGATGAAAGAAGAGACTAAAAAATAAATTCTAAACAGAATTGTAAACATGATCTGTTCGAGCCATATTTTTGGGGATTTATGTGTTTTAATTATTTTTTATTTTGTGTGTAATACCTGAAAGTCTCAGTGGGTGGCATTATGTATGGCTAAATGGAGTCCAAGGTAACCTCTTTGCAGTGGAAACACACAGTTTTTGATCTTCGTCATCGTCGTGTGATTGATTATTGCGTTACCACAATTACGTGAGCCTGTTTTTGGTTGTACTAAGTTGATTCTGTAAGTGCGCAAAATTAAAATTCACATCTTGTTGGAGAGCGCAAGATCAATAAATGCTCTACAATCATAAGAACCTCAAGGGTTCATTCACTGGATCCAGGAGGACGACGCGTCAACTAAGTGTCAGTCAGCAGCCCCTCAGTGGCTTGGGTTCATTCTGTTTTCTTTGATTAAGAACAAGTCACTATATGATCTAAGCTCCATCACCTATAGGGGGACTCAAACCTCTAAAAGGCTGCAAAAGCTCAGCTGTGCTGATTTAAGAAGATGTTAACTTGGTTAACATCGTATTTATTTATTTATGTACGTATTAGATGTTTTTGAAACAGACTTGGTCTGTGGCCCAACAGATATAAGTATCTCAATTAAGAAATATTTTTGATATTCTCAAATATTCAGACTTGAGGCAGTTGCTGGAAAACACACACTCACAAACAGGCCTAGAAACAATTCCATTCTCTAACCTCCCATGAACCCGTCCACCCAGCCAGCTTCCGGTGTACCGAGCGTCTTTGAATCGCTCATCTACAGTGAACGTATATGAGGCCGTACGCGACATTGCTGTCATCCCTGGTGATGACCCCTGACCTCCACCGCCCAGCACCCGATCCACCGCTTGGTTGAGAGATCGAAGCCACTTGTTCTGCAAAGGCAGAGAAGCGTAGTGTGAAGGAGAGAGAATGTATCTTTTTTTTTTTTTTTTCTTTTGGAGGCCAGAAAAGTTTTGTCAGAAGCAATGACTAAAGTAATAGTAACAACCAAATTGGTGGATAGGCTGCAAAAGTACCTTTTCGTGTGCCGTTGAGGCCACCAGGGTGACGCTCTCCTCTGGACAAGTTATTTGGATGGCACAGCTGATAGCGTACAATAAAAGAAAATAGTTTACTTATTACCTGCTGCATAAACGTTTTCAGCAAAGTGAAAAAAAGAAGAAAAGAAAGTAGGCGGTTTGCACCAAAGAAGACTGTTGTAAGTCACACAATTAAAGTCTGTCAGGGATGTCAAGTACTTTTCAATGTGAACTGATTCAGCAGCCCTCATTCTGAGTACTGCAGTTCCAGAGATACAAGAGTACACGCCAAAAAGCTCAAGGTTACGCAGAGCACAAGTTCGAAACAAACAGTTAATCAAAGAGAAACCAAGAGGTTTGATTTTGAGGAAATAATGTAACTTCCTCCAGTGTGTGCCTCCGTGGGAAAACCTTTTTTTTTTTTTGATAGCTTGATTTGGAGAATGTCATGATTCATTCCAGTTTCATGTTAAATAAGAGCTGCAATGTTTGCTGTTTGTCTGACCAGTCTCATCTTCATCCACGGCCAAATAAGTAAGCTAATGTGAATTTTTTTTAGGAGATAAATAAAAAAAAAGGATTCCTTCAGACAACACACTGTTCCCACGTTCACGTTGAGACAACAGCATTATTATACACATGTAGAAAGGTGAATGCTTAAAGATTTTACTGTCGTCTCCATGAATTTTTAATGGTATTAGTCTTGCAGCTTTGATGTTCGTCAAATGTATTTCTAGTACAAACAAACTCACAGTCCACTGCTGTCTTCAGTAACTGGTTTCACCCACAAACAAGTCAGAGGATAGATGTGATGTGTTGAGAACTGCAAAGATATAATTAAAAAAAAAAAAAAGAAAAAGAAAAAGAGCAACACAAGTGTATATCATCACTAGAAATCTGACATTAGGAAACATCACTCATTCTGAGATTAACAAATCTGTCTGACTTTTAAAGTCTAACTATGGCTCCATTTCAACCAACACCACCAGGCATTTTAAAAGCCCAGAGCATTTTTCAAGAAGGTCAGTGGTTATTTCAGTCCTGGGACTTCTTCATTTCCACTGTCCAAGGTACAGCACAGACTAGATAAAGCAAGTTTGTCGAAACGTGTGGCTGTCGCTGTGGGTATACAGAAGACTACAAAACGGGAAGTCTGCTTCAATTGCATTAACTCAAGGTCTGCTGGTGTCACATATTTCAAAGGGTTGTGAGAATTTTTGCCAGAATTTAACCATACCCCGCCATGCTTAGTTCTGATTCAACAAGATATACCCAAACCACAACATAGCTTAGGTTTCTTATATGCTCGCAAAAAAGGGGAGATTCCCCTCAAAATTGCCAGTTTTACAACACAATATTTGCACGTGATCAGCAACAGTTGTGCAAGATAAATGTGATTTATTTCTTGAGGTTATACCTAAACCCAGCTTGTTATCACTTCCCACTCAGACCCTTAGATTGCCACCAACTTCCACGTACTATTAGACATAATTTTTATTTATTTATTGAGAGAAAAATAAACTAAGTCAGAGCAAACTTGACAAAACTGGTGACAGGAGGTGTTAAGTGTAACATATGACATAAATAAATAAACCATTTGAAGAAGAAAAAAAAAAGTGTGCTAACCTTTTCTACCAAATACAATCAAAGCTGTAACTCACAAAAAGCACATGCGCCCAAAACCAACAAGAGGCAGACAGAAAGCTCAGGTTTCACTACTAACCTCTCTTATCACACCAAACAGAAACAGAAGAGGATCAAATTTAAGTAGTAAGAATGACTCTACATTCAACTGCTCTAAACTAAAACAAGCACAAAGCAGGGAGGGACACACAAACAGGACAGGGTAACAGTTGAGGAAATTGCTACCTGGGCCAGTGAGTGACAGAGTTTTATCTTCGTGCTGCACAGTGAGAGGCTTCCTTTTTCATTCATCCTTACAGGATAAAGAGCTAAAGCAACTAGGACCTCATCCAGTGACTCCAAACAACCAAACATCGCTCAAATCTGCACACAACAGCCTGTTTGGCAGCAGATGAAGTTCATGTTAGAAACAGCCAACAGGAAAACATGCATAAAATAAATGTCAACACAGGACAATAAGCTGGAGTAGCAGGTAAACCAATTATCCAGGTCCATTAGTGACCATTTTTGTTATATGCCTTTACCAGACCCACTTTAAAGTAACGCAAAGGAACTTTTGGGGCCCTCCTATAGGAATGGAGGTTAAGTTGCTTTTATGAAACTGAGATCGATCTTGCTTGGTCTACTTCATTGTCACATTTTTGTTTTATCCCTCATCTCTTCTCGAGTCTCTTAGTTTCCTCCGCCACGATGACCACTGTAGCACTATGAACTTATTTCATCATTGTCGATGTGTGATATAGTGCCATAAGTGAACAATGTTTTTCAGCTTTATATAGTCCTGTGTTTACATTTGATCATTTTCCTTTAGATCCCAGCTGAAGTTGTCAGAGTGGAAGCACTGAAGAGGCCAAACCACAGTGATCTGCAGCTCAAGCTAAGGTTAAACTGGTGTGCTGGAAGGGAAATTAGGTGGAATAATGCTACATATACTTACAAAGCTCTGAGAGGGAATGGTACCCTGAGTGAATCAAAGACACGATGACCACATTTAAACTTCATCTACAGATAATAGCAGGAGTTTGGAAATATCAGCCTGTGTTGCTCTCAATGGCAAAATAATGCAAAGGCCTTTCAAAGGCTCTGTCATCCCTCATGCAGTGAGGGAAGCATGTTAAATGTACGCTTCCTACCAATCAGCAATGGCTAATTTTGTACAGACTTTGTGTCTAAATGTCTGTGTCTGTGCATGTTTACCTGCGTGTGCACCAGCACATCATTGAACAGTATGAACCAGTGATTGGAGAAACGGCCAGCGTTCTGCGGAACCAGAGATCTGTTGCTGCTTTCACACACTACACGGCGCTGCGGGAGACGAAGAACCTCCTGGAGAACACACGTGTAAATTTCCTGATTAGCTGGATGTATCTGGGACCTCAGAGACAGGTGTGGATCAGTGGGTAGAGTGGTCAACTGCCATCAAAGGTCGGCGGATTGATTTCTGGGTTCTCTCCACATGTTAAAGGGTTGTGACATGACACTGAACTACAGCCTTTTATGTTTTCACCTGTGTGTATAACTGAGCACAATAAACCATGGCAGACTCAAGTGCTTTGGAACATACTTTATGTTGCCCACTGTTTTTAGATAACTGTGTTTCCCCTCTACATTACTTGCGTTGTCAAGAAACCTCAAGGTAAAGATTGTTGAAAGCAGATGTACTCTACAAACCTTTTCCTGTTACAAGCACAACTGGTGTATCATCTTTAGGAAAGATAAGTATGCTACGTTATAAAAGTGGACAAGAGAGACCAGAATTCTGTGTGAGTACACAGAACTGTACTCACCGTGGCTTTGCCAGAGTGGGTCTTCCAGAAGAGGAAGGTGGCTTCAGCTTCCTTCTTCTTTTTCAGCAGAGACTGAGACAAAGACTCATAATGACAACAGCCCTGATGGAGCAACTGGTACTCAACAGTTAACTGGAGAGACGAGTAAAGACAGAGGCAGAAAAATCAGACTAAATTTGTGTACGTGGGTTGCATCCTGTAGATAATACATGAACAGTAACAAGCACTGAATGTGAAGTATTTATGTGAAAAAGAAGAGCAACAACAACAAAGAAAAAATAGGATTTAGGGAAATAAAGAGCACAAAAACCGTGGGGAGACATGAAGAGTGCAGAGTCTTTTATTCCCACCACATCATAGCAGGCCTCCAGTTTGAGAAGGAGTCGATTGTAGTGATGGAGCTGCTGCAGTGGCCAATATAACAGTGAAACGAGATCAACATCTCCACTGGCAGACTGGGCAGACTGGTCTGATACACACAGCTCAGAGAGCACAGTCTGCTGTCTGGGCAAGCACTCACTGGAGAGAAAGAAAAAAGACACAGACTGAAATCTTTAGGCCTTAAATGTCATCTGAAATATGCATCTGGGATGTTTTTCATGTTTACAGATGAACAGCACTTCATAACACGATCATGATCGCTAACAACAGCAGTTAAACGTTTCCTGCAAATTTCGGGTAAGTTAAGACTGACTTTACACCAGCTGTGTGTAATGTGGAATGTGATGATTTATATTACATTGGAGCATTCAAACAGGCTGCACAATATCTGTGTGTGTTTCCTGTGTCTGAGAGGGAAACAGCTCTTGGCAAAACACAAAGCTAAAACATTTGCTGGCTGAACAGACTGACCAACAAAAAGCATGAGTGATGTATTACTGGCTGCCATGACAAAGATTTTGTTTCATTTCCAGGCCAAGTCTAAGTGACCAGAGAGGAATCTTTCTTAGTCACTAAGATCATGGTGTGTGTGTATGTATGTGGATACAGATGTGTATCTATGCATATATGGACAGGAATATGTATATGTGTATATGTATGCATTCATGTGTATAGAAATATCTATGAATAAGAATGCTCATAATGTATATGTTAGTACAAGGGTGTATATAGGCACACGCTGTAAATAATGTATGTGTTGTGTGTAGGTGAATAGAGGTGCTCGGGGTAAATATCGTTTATATAGTGGCATATAACTGTACATGGCAATAATAGCTCAGGTATCCGCTCATTTATACTCAGGTGTACCATAATATATATTTATACTGGGTAAAATTCTAAATCTTAATATGAATAACTTCTAAGTGTGTCAACATCTTTGATAACTTAAACCACAGAAATAATCAAGGGGGTCCATTAGAAAACGTAGTATTGAGTTCAAGGAGTAGGAGTTTTTTACTTCTTCCTACTCTTCGAACATGTTCAGACTGCTGCTGAAATCATTTTTCTCTTTTGCATTTCTTGTCTGTTATTTTATACCGCCATCCTGTTTGAAATCAAGACTCTTGAATTGAATTGAATGGTAATTCTCAAAAGCTTGAATCAAGGCAGCTGGTCATTTCACTTTCCACCCAGAAGTTTGCCAATTCAAACCAACTGGTGCTGCACTTCTGTCTGTTGAATTCACATGCAAATCAGAGACCCTCCTGGCACTCCTGCCTTTGGTCTGGTGTAAGTTGTTTACCTCGTTTTGGTCACATGACTCAAAGTGTGAATGGTTCACAAGTATTAGGGTTGTTAAACATTCAGGTTGTGAAACATGCTCATTGATCTGTTTATGACTTCCACAGCTGATAAACTCAAAACTCTGCGCCAGTCAGTCTGAACTGATAAAGCCTACTGGATGGACAGTGAAATGTCTTCAAGAAACAAGAAAAGGAAGTCCAGTTGGTTTGACTCAAGCCTTTGAGATGCTGCTGATGTTGATACACACCGTGATGCAGCAGTTCGGCACTGCACACGCAACACACACGCCACACTGCTAATGCAAAGCCGGCCTTAGGGCAAAGCAACAGAAAACACTGACTGCTGAAGTGGGGTCTCACACATGCAAATGATGAGTAAAGACAGCTAAGATGAGCAGTACTTAATAGAGCTCACAGTGAGAGTTTATGAAGTGACTGGAATCCACCCATTACTTGGAAGTCTCCAACTGCAGAACAATACCTAGAGTGAGGTGCAGAGATGTCAAGGAAACAATTAATAAGTCACTGAATTACTCATATGATCACTCATTTCACAAAAAAAGATGATATAGCTTGAGTGTTATTTGTGAGAAACAAATGAGTGTGTGTGCTGTAGTACTATCTTGGGACCAAAACCCTTACTTTTTATATGTGTCCAGGAAATGCTCTGTGTGCATCAGCAAGGGAAGGGAAGTGACATCACGGTCGTGCGCATCATGCAGGAAGTAGCAGAGTGACGTGGCATGGCGACCAACCAGTGTGCTCAGATGACCAAAACTCTCACAAAGTGATAAGAAGAGATGGCTGCATGGCTCACCTAATGCTGGACACACATTCTCTGTAGAAGAGAAAAAACACAAATGCTGCTTGGATCATTTTTATAACCACAATCCAGAGTGATTTAGTTAGCAGAACCCTTCCCACCTCTGTTACGCAGTGGAGTGAGGAGGAGCCTCCTGACATTGCTCAGCCAGCAGTAGAACTGTCTCTCCCTTGATGCCAGCTCATGGATAGCTGAGATGAAACCCATCACGTTGTGATCTGCCAGCACTGCACACATCTGACCACCACTGCACACGCTGCTAATGTAACCCATCTATAAACACAGAAGAAATACCACGGTAACATCTTAATCACCTTCATTTAATATCATACATCAACAGCTGCAGCTCATCTTCATTGGTGTTTTTCACCAACGAACCTCAATGCAGAAGGGCAGCAGTTTGGGTCTGACTGTGTAAATCTCTGCGCCGTTGGGTGACCTCTGGCAGGAGCGTCGACTCTGTTTTGGCTTCTCATTCGGCACCAACAGTGGCTCTTGCTGTTGGCCACAGTACAACAGAACTGGCTGTACACAGTCACCATCAGCCAGGAGAAGGGAGTGGCTCTGACCAGCTGACAGATCCCAAACACGAAGGCCATTGGAGAGCTGCAGTAAAGGACAAGACACACCATACTATACGAACATTCAAATTTGGAATTTTTTGATTGCGTGGGATGTGCTTCTCTTTCATGTTGTTTCAATCATATACCAATGCAAATTACTGAATTTGAGAAGATTAGCAGATACTAGAATAGAAATTCTAAAATACATATGAGATTTGGAGAGTGACAAATGAAAAATAGAGGGTGAATATATGGTAATACCTTTGCGTGTTGTGGCACGGTGACAGGACTGTTGACATGTCCAAGCTGTCCACACATGTTACTTCCCCATGAGTACACCTGAAACACGCGAGGACAGTTGCTGTGTGAGAATGTGATGTGCTCCTGCAGTTCTACTTTTTTCTTTTGATAAGATCTTCTAAGGACTAAGATGTTGTTCTATTTAGTAAATGTGTGCTTGCTTTTTTTTGTGTGTGTGAGTATCTGTACGTGTGCTGTGTGCTTGATACCTGACACTGAGCAGTGAGAGCCAGCGAATGGTGTGAACCTGCAGCAACTTTGATCACTTCCTGGCCTGTCAAAGACTTGACACACAGAGGCTGCAGTCTGAGCACACAGACACAACGTTAAGTCCTCATGTGGCTATGACTTCTGGTTTGTACCCTTTACGTGAAAGCATATTTTATGGCATTTATTTCTTACCACAGAGTCACACTGCTATGAGGGGGCACGTCACTAATAAGCATATCCAATAATAGGCAATTGTAGAAAGATACTTTATATAATAATAATAATAACATAAAAAAACAACACAAAAACAAATAGCTTCATAAAGATTAGAAATGCATTGATTTGCTTGGCCAATTCCAATTCAGAGGTTTGGTTCGCTTTGTTACGGGCCATTAAACTAGCACTATACTAGCTTTATTTTTTATTCAAATGCATATTTATATTGTTGATGTCACCAAGGTTACTGATCAGAATCAATCTGACAAAAATCATGTGATTACCATCACTCACCGGCTGATCCACAGATGCATCTCGTCTCGAGAGCTACACTCATATTTTCTGTACCCTCTACCAATGTTGTGTGTTTATTGTTGCTTTATTTTGGCTAAGAAAATCTGTTCAAATTATCAAAAACTGATGGGTGGGTGGGGGAGAGGGAGGGGGAGAGAGAGAGAGAGAGAGAGAGAGAGAGAGAGAGAGAGAGAGAGAGAGAGTGTGTGTGTGTGTGTGTGTTGGGACATACTTTTTTCTGTTTTTTAGAATGGACTCAATCTAAGTGGGTTTACAAATCAAAAAAGGCTCAATTTTGTATGTAAAATTTGCCATTTGTTTAACTATTGGTCAATGGATGTGATAAGTTGCTGTATAATATCAAGAGATTTTCCATCACCTTGGAACATCTGAAAAAATCAGCATCCTTAATTTGCTGCTTGCCAAATTAGACATTATTTTAGATGCTAGTCCAACAGTATGTGCATAAAAACATGATCCTGAAGGTAAATATGCAGCATCCCTGCATATTACAGACAGCTCTAGTAGTAGCAGCATCCTTATAATAGGGCTCAAACCAAAAAAAAAGATTCAAAAGGTCAATCCAATATGATTCACATTCTCTACAATTAACTACTTTTCTGTATAAAATTATAATAAACTGATACCTCACAATAATGAACAATCATAATGTGCTTAAGGAAATAACTAATTTCTGGAGTCTTTATGGGATACAGTCATCCAAAACTAACAGTGATGAAAGTTGAACCCTTGGACTTGATAACTGGCAGTACTGATGTAATCTAAGAGTCATTTAAGAAAAAGAAAAAAACAAAAACATTTGTAGTAGGATGTGAGGTGGGAATGGCTCTGCTGAGGTCATTTCACAGCATCTCTGTGGGGCTATGGTCTGGGCTCTGACTGGGCCATTCCAAAAGGTGGATTTTTCTTTTTCTGAAGCCATTCTGCACTGTCACTGTCCTCCTGCGTCTCCCATTTCTTCTACACGTCAGCTGGAGGACAGCCACCCTGCCATTATCTTGATGAGTATTTAGCTAAAATAGGGAATTTACTTTGCCCTTGATGACAAAAAAAGCATTCCAAACTCTGTCAGGATGTTCCATCCACCACTGGCTTCATGTTTTGATACTGGAAAGCTGTGGCCTTTTTGCACTATACGTGTATTGTTCCTGAACAACAGTCTATAAAACATTTTTACCTGCAGCATTGCATAATGCTAAAGCATTATGAAGATCAACTAATCTTGATCATATTAATTCAAAAATTTATTTATTTTTGCAAGGCTAATATTATCCATGTATTTGTGTATTTTATCAAAGTAGCTAAATCCCACCTCCAAACTCATCTTATTAATTGGACTCCAAGTATGTTGTCAGCTTAAGCACACTGCTCTTATCTATTATTGTGACTCAGAGGATGATTAGATCACCTTTTATGGCAAACTAATGAAGAAAGCCTGTTAATTACAGATGGAATAATATTTCTCTCCATTGTTGCAAAGTGAATCTTTTTTTTTTTTGCTCTGTCATTCAATTGTGTTTTTCTAATGTATTGGACTTCCATAAGATGGAAATATTATAAGCATATTTAAGTGCGCTCAGACCTGGCGAGCTGGTCTCCATGACCAAGCTGCCCCTCAGATCCTCGACCCCAGCTCCACACCTCCGTCTCCAGAGATGGCAGACCGTCTCCTGCCTCCTCTGGTACTCCGGCCTGAACTCGAGCTGCAGAGGGTAGCCTGCAGGCGCAGGGGCGCCGTCTCAGAGGAGACCCTGAAAGAAAAACAAATGATGCTCAAGTAAAGACCCCTACAATAACAGTACCCTTACATAATGGTTTCATTTAAGCATTCAGATCATAAACGAACATTTCTCCTCATAGTTCACTGAGCACAGTTCTCACTGGAATAATCTAATTACTCTGCATGGACAAACACAAATAAACCGCACCTAAGCAGGTTGGGTATGAACACGCTTAAAGAGTTCTATGAGCTCTACTCTTACAACAGCCTGCAATGAGTTAAGAAAAGTTGAGGTAAGACAAACAGGCAGAAAGCAGCTGAGTAAAGAAACACTTTCATTATTACTCTTCTGAAATTCCTGGAAACCCAGAAAATGAGAAGTTAGTCTGGTGTGAATGGTAATCATCATTTCTCTTAAATGTCAAACTGGCTTTTGACTACGCGAAGAGACATTAAAAAGGCGACAAAGAGTCTATTTGAGTCCTTTGTTTTAGCTGATGCACCATAAATGATACTTTGACTGAAAGGTACTTTTTCTCATGTGTAGTCATCTTCATCCTGTCATTATAACAGGCTAATAATTACTTAATAGCAACAAAGCACAAACCATTATCGAAAGTTAAAAACAATAATTATGAGACGGGAGTATGCACGTGCTGAAATGTGGATTTATACGGTTTGGAAAAAAAAAAAAAGTAATTCAAGTCAAAGTAAGATGAACTTCCTCCCTGTTAATCTCTCATTGGATAATCCTGTTGATATTGTATTTTTGGTGGTGCCTATTAAGTAACACACACTGGAAGAATAAAGGTTTTGATTACGCTTACTGCAAGGATTAAAACTAAAAGCGCTTAACGCTGCTAAAAATGTTCAATAGAACATCTGGCTTATAAATTATGGTATTATAGGAAACTCTTTAATCTGCATTCACTCCTGCATGAAATTTCAGAGTCACAAACATTTATCAGTTTGACTGCTGATCTGTGTTGATGAGAACAGCAGCGTCATTTATAATGAAGGTGCTACAACAGTGGTCACTCTTTCCTTACGGAAAGTCTTTTTGGCTGCAGCATCTCAGACAGGCTTGAAAAGATGAGATGAGACCAACTGATGTGTGTATGTCTGCAACACAGATTCCAGCTAACTCTCATCCACGACACGAGTGACAAAGAATAAACTAACTGAATCATCACAGGGGCTTGTGCTGTTTAGAAACTGGTCTACCAAAGCCTTCATGATACAGTTTAGTGCCTTCGCTTAGTCTTAGTTCCAGACTTGTTCGCTGGGAGGTAGCAGCAGTTACTGGACCGGTTCTGAATATGCTGTACAACCTCAGAGCACTGATATTACACATGCTATTACTGGCACACGGGACAGATTTAATCTGCCTGTTTTAGTGGGTGTGCACATGTTTAAAAAACACTTCCAACAGTTTAAACAGGAAAAACTGCATAATTAAAGCTTAACTGTCTCACTAATCAACATTTTTTTTACCTTGCTTGCTTATTTCTTAAACAAAAGCAAACATAAACTTTACATGGTGCAAATAAAAAGTTAAAATAGATCCAGGGGATTGTCAGATCAAGTTTCAGTTCCTGGCTTTTGGAAAGAAAGAAAATAATGTTTCCCAAATGAACATTTCAGCTGCTCACACCCTTTCATTCCTACCGTGGGTGGGGGTCCCAGGAAGTGAGCATCTCCTGTTTGCTGCTGATTTCCCCTTCTGGTGTATATTTGTGAGACTGGAGCTCTTCTGACCCTGAAGAGTCTGCTTCTCCTTCTCCAGACAAAGACGAACATCCTCCAAACACACAGGGGAAGAGGAGTACGACCCAGACGGTCCAATATTCCTGCAGCAGAGAACAGCAAAGATCTGGTTGTTAAAGTGGAAACCCCTTTTATGTGCCGGAGAACATATGTGGAGTGTCTCAAGCCAATACCTAATCAAGAACTCTGATACAAGTCTGTCATTTTTTTTTTTGGAGCTGTCTAGTTCTGAGAAAAAAAAAATTCTTTGTCTTAAAAAGATCGACAGATCCTTTGGAATGGAGCTTCTGTGACATGTTCTTTTGTGGTTAAACCGTCAAGTCTGATTGGTGCAAAAGTCAAATGAAATCAGTGGGATAAAATTTAGGTTCACAAAAAAAGATCACTTTTGAGTGATCAGTTTTCTCAATTTCTTGAAATTAGTTTATCTTAAAAAACAAACAAAAAACAATGAGTTTTCTTCATGTTAAAATGCCACAAACAAATTCATCTGAAGGAATATTTGATCACTTTTAGAAGGGTTGTCCAGCTCTTAGGGTGTCCTGTCCCTACTGCAGGCAAACCCAAAGTAAAGTCATTTCTTGCAACAAATACATATCGTTTTACAGAACAATGTTGCACATCAACAGTGACGAAGCTCACAGAGCAACTAAAAGACTCAAGAAAGTAATGGTAGAAGAGAAAACGAGAGTGACTGAGTTAGAGATCTAATAAGTAAGTCTTGTGCAGGGTTGGGTTTGTAAAAGTGACTTAACTTCCATAGGTAGGCACTCTCAGCTACATATAAATGATAATAATACTACTACTACTACTACTACTACTACTAATAATAATAATAATAATAATACAAATTTTGTTTAAATTCAAACCTGTTGGTTGGCTTCTTCAAAGTCGAGTCATCTTTGTAACTGGAGGTCAGAACATCCGAGGGAGTTGAGGAACGATAGCTGTCATCTTTATAAAACGACAGATGGAGACGATGTGAACATTAAAATTCACATAAGAAAGAAAACACATTATTGACTGGAAAGACTAAAATAACAAGCTATGAATCAAACAACAGAAAAACTACAGAATAAAAAAAAATTGAAACACACACACAGGAGAATTAGAAAGGCACAACTATGAGCAAAAAAAAACAAAACATGAGTGAAATTATAGATAAAAAGAAAAGAAAAACATTTTAAAACAAAGTGACAAAAACCTGAAGTGTGGCTGCTCAGTGAGTCAGTATCTCCCATCGCTGAGGTGTGTCGTGACTCGAGCGACTGACCAGACAGCAGCAGGTTCTGAAGCTCCAGCTCATCATGGAAGGCTGAATTTTTGCCGCCTCTCCAGTCTGGCTGGGTTTTGGGGCTGCCATCCGTCTGTGACACAGAGTTAGTGTGCCCCTCGAGCTTGCCACTGAGTGGAACATGAAAACTCCTAAAATTTAGCAGTGAACAAAAAGAGGGGGGGGGATTAATGAAAGTGAAACTGAAATTTTGAGGAGAAAATAAAACCAAAAATTAAGAAGAAGGGATACTGTACAGTTTAGCTTTAGATAAGCTGTCCTCCAAAAATGAACATGAACTGGCTCCAGAGCCAGGGCTGCTGCCCAGTGACACCGTCCCTGGACGGAGCCTTTGTCTCGTGAGTCGACTTCTGGGAGAATTCTGAAAAGCAAATTGAAGACGGGCATCACAAAGTCCATAAAAGACAGGTTAACTGGTGGCTCTAAATTGTGCTTTGTCTATATATGCCACTTGGAGACCCACACCTCCCTTGTAAAAGCAATCTTTGACCTCAATGGCACCAACCTGGTTATATGCAGGCGAATAAATAAAATAACTGTCGAACATGATCCTGGGAGTGACCAGTTAAAATCATGACCAAAAATTTCTATCAGCCTCTGCTTGCAACATATTTCTTGATACAAGAAGAAGCCGAATTTACACAGACGACCCAAAACATTGTTAATTTTCATTTCACCAAAACAGCTAAAATCCACCAAGACACGGAAACGACATACGTCAGCTGGAACCCTTGTAGAGAGCTGCACATCAACGTCTTCATGAATCCTCAAACAATCACTAATATTTCTTCACAAAAAATGACTGGTTTGTTTTTTTTTAATTAAATAATCATCAGTGTTTTTAAACTAATTTCATACTTCTTTTATTTACCTCGCCTCTCATGGCAACTTCCGTCAGTTCCACCCCGAGCGGACAGTAGTGAGCGTCATCACCTGTAAACAGCTCATCCCTGTCTGTTAAGGGGCACTGGGGCGACTGGCCCCGCTCAATCATCTTAGTGGCATTCTGGGTAATGCAGTCCTGGGGAGGCAGAGTGCGAACAAGGGCCAGGCTGTGGTATGCACCACAAGCCACCTGTTGGGAATAAAAAGAGTCCGTAATACTGGAAGTTCAATGTTATTTTTCTTTAGTTTGAATATGGCATTGATGATCTTTGGGAAGCTACCTGAATCACATGTCTGCCTGCCAAATGTTCAACCTGCAACACAGAGAGAAACAATACCAATCTGACTAGTAAATGATAAAAATTTACTTGACTGAATCTAAAGAATTACTCTGGGCTTCTACATCCACCTATTTTGTCTTTTTTTGTTGTTCATATCCATGTGATGAACGTACAGCTTTTTAAAATTACCTTCTGTGGTTTCCATACAGGGAAAGTGTTGGTGACCAGGCCAAGCTGGCAGCCACTACCCCAGGCCCACAGCTCATTCTGGTCTGACAGAGCCAAGCTGTGCTCCCGTCCACAGGCGAGGTCCATGACCCGCACCACCACTGGCGGAACAGCCTCAGTGTCGACCACACTGACTGGGCTGGGCTCCGAGACTGTCGGGACAAAAAAACGGATCTTCATTGTGAAAAAATTCAAATACAAAAAAAACCAGACAAGCATAATTTGATACACTATAGTCAAACTTTACTTCTTTTACAACCATCAAATTTAAAATAATCCAAAGAAGCTTTTGCAATTTGTAGCTCAGTGGGTCCTCTTAAAGGCCTCAAATGAAAGCTGAAAGCAAAACTGATATTTTAAGGTGAAATAAACCCTTCTTTGTATTGTTTTAAAGAATGACTGACTGAAGAAGCAAAAGTAGGATGTGTTTAGTCCAGATGTTAATTTCTCAATGACGGATAAAATCATTCATTCATTTTAGAAGGAAGTGAAGAATGACGGACACACAAAAATACAGAAGTGAGTGAAGAACAGAAAAAGGAGCAAGCAGGATAAATAGAGCAAACAAAAATAATAAAGGGAAGGAGGAGAGGAGGAACTAAAGGGGGTGTTGGAAATGCACACACACAAAAAGATGGAGCTATCAAGAGCAAAAACAAACCTGAGATATTTGTGACCATTCCTCTCTCAGTCAGTCCACACTGTCCTGCTGTATTCTCCCCCCACATGAAGACGTGGCCCTGCTCGCTTACTGCTCCGCAGTGGAAGCCTCCGGCAGCCACGCGGACCACCATCTTCCCCAGCAGAGAGACCTCCAGCACTGGAGCAGACACTGGGACGTTCAGATCTCGCCATAAGAGCTCTCCAAACGTAAACACTGAACCACCTGGAGGACAATTTAAAAAGAGAAGGAGGGGAAAAAATTGGATGGAAAAACTTCCTGATTGACGGCTGTTTCTACAATCATTTGTGAAAGAATGGGTCGCTCTCAGGAGCTCAGTCAATACCAACGTGGTACTGTGATAGGATGCCACCTGTGCAACAAGTCCAGTCATAAAATTTCCTCGCTCCTAAATATTCCACAGTCAACTGTCAGCGTAATTATAACAAAGTGGAAAATTGGGAACGACAGCAACTCAGCCACAAAGTGGTAGACCACGTAAAGAGTGAATCACTACAGTCACTACAGACCTCCAACTTCATATGGCCTTCAGATTAGCTCAAAAACTCACTGCAAAAACTGATTTCTAAGAAAGTTTAAAAACAAAACAAAAAAAACACAAAACTTGTTTTTAGAAAAATGGTCTTATTTATTTGCTTAATATAAGACATTTTGACTAGATTTAAGAATACTATATCCTAACATTCCTAAATCGAGCCAAAATGTCATTTATTAAGCAAAAAAAACTGCCAATGGGGTAAGAAAAATGCTTGGCTAGAATTCTTAAAATGGGATGTATGCTTTTAAAAATAAGACCATTTTTCTTGAGACAAGTATTTTTTTACTTTCTTAGAAATCAGTTTTTGCAGTGCTGTGCAAAGATAGTGAGCTTCATGGAATGGGTTTCCATGGCTGAGTAGCTGCATCCAAGCCATACATCACCAAGTGCAATGCAAAGCGTTGGATGCAGTGGTGTAAAGCACGCCGCCACTGGGGTGATGAATTGTGCTTCTCCATCTGGCAATCTGATGGACGAGTCTGGGTTTGGTGGTTGCTAGGAGAACAGTACTTATCTGACTGTATTGTGCCATGTGTAAAGTTTGGTGGAGGGGGGATTATGGTGTGGGGCTGTTTTTCAGGCTCTGGGCTTGGTCCCTTAGTTCCAGTGAAAGGAACTCTGAATGCTCCTAAACCTTGTGGACAGCCTTCCCATAAGAGCTGAAGCTGTTATAGCTGCAAAAGGTGGAGCACATCATACTGAATCCTATGGATTAAGAATGGGATTACACTGAAGTTCATATATGAGTCAAAGCAGGTGAGCAAATACTTTTGGCAGTATAGTGTGTATTAAATCACAGCCAGACTTCACAGCAGCAACTACTAGTATTTTTTCTTTAAAGAACAATATTTCAAGTTCTAATACTGGCTTTTAAACAAGTGTTTTGAAATTCAAACTAAGTCAAACTATAACCCAGCCTGACTTTACACACACATACATAAACATACACAGACACAAACACACACACACCTACCCTTTAGCAACATTAGACCATGATGTTCTCCCAGAGACACTTGCACCACAGGTCTGGACAACAGCAGTCTCTCTGGAGCGATCTGCTCGCTGCATCCCACTGAACACCAAACGTGAAGAAGTCCTCTTTCTTGAGCTATGGGGGTCCGCTCATCTGCAGAGCTGCACACAAGAAAACACAACTATTGTAGCCCGTATGAAATACTCCTATCATGGTATCTGTGTCTGATACCAAATGATGGCACCAGATTTTTGAACCTGTAATGTAATAGCTGGTTCCAGGGGAAAAAAAAAACAAAAAAAAAACTGGAAAGTGGCAGTATGAAGTTGGACGACACTCATCTCATTCATCTGTCGGCTCACTATGGTTTGCGCAGCGTCGGCAAGCCATGACATGCAGTCACAATAAGAGGGAGGAGAAATTCTACAAATGTCTGAATAGCAAGAGTGAGCACAACAGAAAACTGATACAACCACAATGACTATCATGACAAAAAAACAAACAATTGTTATTCATTTATATCTTACTTAGTTTGGTAACAAAACTGCTATACGAGAAGACAAAAGCACAGCAGACAACTACAGTGTTTGGTCCATACTTGAATGTGGTCTGGATGACAGCCAGAAGAAACACAATCTTGCTTTTGTATTCAGCATGTTTCAAGTGGAAACAGATTGCCGGAAAGATGATATCCGGACAGGGACGCCTCAAAAGAGCATGTGTGCACACGTTTACCTTTCCTCTTGGACATCCATCACTTCACGTTCTTCATTTTCCAGCACACTTATGGCACCTTTATTAACATTTTTTCTCACAGAGGCTACACCGTTTCCTGAGTTTATCAGCCGACAAAGAACCAAGCTGAATCATTTGTCATGATTTGATGTCCTCTTGGTCCATCTGACTCCAGCTGCTTGTTGTTGGGTAAACACCTGCATGTCAGAACAACAATGTAGATATGATTTATTGTTTATCTTAATGGCTATAAAATCCTCCATGAGTTCCTCAACTTTTCTGGATTTTATTAACATCTGAAACCCTCATAAAACCTTATAAGAACGTAAACTAAACTCTTTGAGATGAACAGACACAGGGAGAATGAACATTTCTAATATTTAGTTTATTTATTTATTGACATAATGCTTATGATAGCTTTTGCAACCAGCACAACTGCCTTGTTATGTGATTTTAACCCTTGGATGCACCTTCAAAGAAGTTACATCAAAGACCCTTGGACACAAAAATCTGCTCATAATAATAATAATAAAAAAAAAAAGAAAGCTACAAAAATGTTATAAAAACAACTTTGTTCAATCTTTTTGCTTTCATTTGTTAAACCAGAATCTGTCCTAACTGTACATATCAATTATTGATGAATTTTTACTTTATATATTTAAATGCCATTTCTTTTGACGCGATGCAATCTTATGGTCTTGAAAAAACACACACACAAGAAATGATTTATATATTTCACACAAACCATATTTTTCATGATTTTGGATAGAGAAAAATAGTTAAACTCTTGTTTATGTGTAATCATTGTATGATATATATGTTAAGACAGGGCCAGCTATATTTGTTAAAACTTGGGCGATGTCTGTCTGATACAATTTAGAAAGACCATGAGAGGGCCAGTACAAGTTAAACAACTTTTTCCACAAGTAAAAGTTCTCATGAGAAAATACTTTTATTATGAGAAAAGACCTCTTATTATGTCTGGAATGTAAATACACAAACCCAACCTCTTAAAAGATGTGTTTTATTCATTTAATCTTCTGCAAACATCTCCATGCCAGCTCCTTATACCTTAAGTCAATAAAACTTTTTGACTTGAGTCTGATGTTTCTGTGAAGAATTATTTTATTTAAAGATTTTTTTTGACAGTTTGGTTATTGCAGCCTGGTCCATGTGAGAGATTAGCAGCATCATTTCTTTATATGCACCGTTAATCATTAATTGTGATCCTTAGAGCAGGTTTAAAAGCAGGGATTTGAATGTATTTGAATTCAGGGTCCATAACATGAGTATTTCGCTCATGTTTACAAAAAAGCGTAAAGATGAAAAAATGTTATCACAATACTAACATTGAAAACTGCGTATCCTTGCATATACCATTAATATTACGCACTGAAAACCATTTAGCATGGAAGAAAATAAAAGCCCAAAACACAAAAATGTTCCTGGGTTCATCAAAGGGTTAATTATTTGACAGAAGGGAAAAAAAAGCCAAACAAGCATTTTTCAAACATGTTTCTGTCTGTGTTGAACAGAACACAAACAGTCTAAATGTCTCTCTTATCGCCTCTCAGTTACGTACTAACACAAACAGTAAACAGCGTATCTGCTGACGTGCCCGTTATCTACCGAGTGAAAACAGAAGAAGCTGCACAACAACAGAGAATGACAGCAATGTTTTATCGATTAAATTGAGGGTAAAGCTGCTAAAGTTAAGTCGCTAACTAGCTCTGTGCTAAAGAAGTAGCTAAAGAAGCTACACAAACTTACCGACTTTGACATCGAAGTCAGCAATAAAAAAAAAAAAGTAAGAAGAAAAGTCCCTGAAACCTTTGATACGCTGAGTCCGGTTACCTGTATGTTACTGTCAGTACTGATGCGCCAGTCAAGTGGGTTTTAATGTCTTTAAATCAGAGCAGCGCAACGAATGCAGAACTAACTAGTCTGTAGTTTCTTGTTGTTGGGAGGTAACTCTGCGATGGCGTCCGAGCAGGGACAAACATGACCGCGAAGCAGCACTTGTTGCTTGTGCTGCCGCAGCAAATCAAAGAGGCGAAAATGTCCGGTCGATGACTTACTCTGCTCAGATCAAGCTGTGGAGAATATCTTTTCTCAAATATGCGTTTGAAACCAAAAATTTACATACACTGTATAAAAAGACACATTACCTTTTTTTTTCACCGTCTAACATTAAATCAAACTAAACTTGTTTTGTTTTAGTTCAATTAGTCTTACCAACATTATTTATCAGCTAAATGTCAGAATACTTAACATCTTTTTACTTTTTTTTTTTTTAAATTAAAAAAACTTCCTTTAAAGTCAGAAGTTTGCTTTGCCTTGATGATGATGTTAAAGCTTCTGATAGGTTAATCGATGACATTTGAGTTAATTCAAGATACACCTGTGGATGTGCACTTCAAATACCTACACTGTTTCCTTTTATGACATTATAGGAAAATCAAAACAAATCAGCCAAGATATCAGGAAAAGAACTGTAGACCTACACAAGTTTGGTTCATCATTGGGTACAAATTCCACCTGCCTGAAGGCGCCACATTCACCCGTTCAAACAATTCTACACAAGTATTAACACGATTTGAATGTCCAATCATTATACTGCTCAGGACGAAGATGGGTTCAGTGTCCCAGAGATGAATGTGCTTTAGTGCAAAATGTGAAGATGCTGGCTGAAATTGGTAAAAGGGTGTCATTATCCACAGTGAAACCAGTCTAACATGGGCTGAAAGGCCACTCAGTAAGGAAGAAGCCATTACTCTAAAAGACCCTAATTTTTCCTGTGGTCTGATGAAACTAAAATGTAACTTTTGCTCTAATGACCACAGTTACATTTGTAGGAAAAATGGTTGAAGCCTCTATACCTGAAAACACCATCCCAACTGTGAAGTATGGGGGTGGTTACAACTGTTTGTACAATTCAACCTATTTTTATAACTTCATTTACATGAATACAAATAAAGTCTTAGAACACTTGGAATACAAAAAGTAACTGTTCTTATATTAGTAAGAAAAAAAAGAGAAAAAAAACACCCTGTACCACCCATATGTTCCGTTGCTCAAGTACTTCTTAGATGCTCAGTTCCATCCATCCATCCATCCATCCATCCATCCATCCCTCCATCCATCCATCCATCCATCCAGCCAGCTTCAGTTTATAGGTTCTTATTTATAGTTTTAAGATTGTAAATAAGAATCCCCACAGTTAATGTAGTTTTGATATGTTTAGCAGTGGACTTGCAGATGTTCCACATGTGTAGATTCAAACAGCAGAGGTCTCACTCATCCCAGCAGCAAAAGCACCAGCTCAGACAAACTACAGCTTTTAGATGTTTATCAGGAAGTACAAGAGGTTTGGCTATATATGTGTGTCTAAATGCATGCATGTCTGTATCCAACACAACTCCCAACTGATTTCCTTTTCTTCTCTTTCTTTCTCATTCATTGACCTCTGTTCGTGATCTGCTCTTGTTTGCCATCTTAGTGTTTTATATAAAACTATCCAACAGTTTTTGGCTCTGACATTTATGAGCAGTCATGAAAAATAGGAGGGGAAAAAAGAGAAAAAGAGAGACAGAACAAGGCCAGACAGTTTAAAAGAGGAAAATCTAATATTTTGCCTTGTCTCAACATGTGACATCCATGGACCACAGTTGCTGGAAGACACCTCTGGTGGGCTCTCTAGTTTCATTTTTTTCCCCTGGATAATCTAATATTAAGTTGCCGTCACAGTGAAATCCCACTTTAGCTCATATCTTATCATCAATGTTGATAATAACAAAGTTTTATATATATGAAGTTAATTTGTAATTAATAAAACAGGATCTATTTAAAAATAATGAATACAGTAAAATGGCATCTGCACAAATGCTGAACTTTCAGTGAGAAGCCAAAAGCCCTAAACTGAAAAGTCTGCTGTCAGCAGACGTTTATCAGCAGTCCTTTAAGCCAAAATGTGTTTTCAATTGTGTTACTGTGCACAAGAAATGTTCAAAGCTCGTATCACTATAAAACTATAAAGTGTAGAGAAGAAAGAAATCTTTTAATGTAAGGAGGAAGGAGAGAGCATTCAGCAGCTTCTAACTTCCACGAGGAACACTGGTGTGAAACTCTCAAATAAAGATGAGAGCATGACAAAATAAGCTACCAAGTGTTTAAAGGTGAGCGCCCCAATATCATGTTGGTTACCGTTTATGTGAGGTGAAGTATAACTTGCTATTTTAGAACATAATTAAGGCTATTTCTAAACTTCACTGACCTACAGACACACTTACTAACCCCATCTCGTGACCCGAACAACCAGAATTCCCCTTTCCAAACCCTCATAAAATATTACTGGTACTGGAAACAACACGACCTGGGTTTACAAGACTGCAGAGGCTGTTTGAGTCTGTGTGCATGTGTGTGCATGTGTGGGTGGGCAAAACCATACAGAGTTGAAGCCAGACCTCAGAGGGTGGTTTGACTGACCACGGTGTCATGAGTTCACACAGAGAGCTATAAGAGCGTATGTTGCATTATGGAGGGGGGTCATATAATATAGCACGTTTCATGGATATTTGTTAATTATGTTCATGCTAGCATTCTTATTGCAAATCATGATTAGCTTTGAGTGATTCAGATTATCTTTCATGAATGTGAGTCATGTTTTGTAAGAGATGTGGCTTGCTTTGTTTTTGTCTGCTCTTCATTTTAACCATATTGTCTTTCATTACATCCATAAATTTCCTCTTTGGTCTTATGTTGAATCTGTTTGTACTCCACTTTCTTTATCTCTCTTACTATCCAATTTCTTCTATTTCTTGAACCTTCTCAGTCGACCACCAAGTTGCAAGATGCTAATTCTCCTTCCAACCCGTCTCCCCTATAACATTCACCGTGGTTGCCTAGTCATCCGACATCTCTTCACTGCCACCTAGTAGAACATGTCTCAACTCCTCCTCAGTGCTCACACTACTGTTCCTTTTCCATGATCTTCCCCTTTCAATATGTATTTTCAGGAAATTCTTTTAATTTTCTTATTATTCTAAAAAGCATTTGTGTTGCATCTCCCGGAGAGACTTTTGTTCAGGTGAACACCAAGATATTTATACTCCACCTCCAAATATGTATTGTAATATAGTTTTCCTCCAAAGTATCCAAACATTTCAATTTTGGTTTCATCGGGCCGACTCCCTAACAATTAAGTTCTTTGTCTGTTTCAGTTGCTTTTGCAGTAATGGCTCCTTCCATTGTGAGTGGTCTTTCAGACCATGTCGGTACTGGACTGGTTTCATTGTGGTTAATGACACTCTTATCAGCTCCAGCCATCATCTTCAAAAGGAGTTTTCTTTCAAAGCACATTCATCTCTGGGACACTGAACCCGTCTCCTTGTTGATGGGTATGATGGCTGGACATTCCCATTGTGTTTATATTTACGTGTAATTGTTTGAACAGAAGAATGTGGCACCTTCAGGCATCTGAAGGATGAAGCAGCCTTGTGGACAACCACAGTTCCTTTCCTGTTAACTTGAATGATTTCTTTTTAAATTTTACCATATTGTCACACAAGAAAACATCCACAGATGTACCTCTAAATAACTCAAATGTTGTCAGTTAACCTATCAGAAGCTTCAAAAGCTATGACATCATCATCTGGGTTTTTGAAAACTGTTTAAAGTCATAGTAATCTTCTAAAAAAAAAACCACAACCAATGTTGAGCCTTTGTTTTACGGGGAAGCTGCAATTAGAGCTCCAGGTGAGGCTGTTGTTGTTGAAACTGGAGTTGACTTTAACTGCTATTCCCCCTGTGCAGGGGTCTGAAGTCTGTGATCATTTATTTGTTTTTCTTTACATTAATACCAGGGTTATTATTTCACCAGCCCAACAGTTGAGCCATGTCGAGTGTGTTTGCTGACTCATTTACTGGGAGACTAATCACAGCACCAATACTGATGATGTGGTTGTTTTGGTATGTAGCTGAACAGTCATATGCTGTGCAAAAGAAGGGGAAAGAGATTACTTTCTGAGGAAGCTCAGATCCTTCAATAATCCTTCAATAAGATAAATCATCCACGAGTCTGTGGTGGCGAGTGCCATCCACTGTGCTACTGCACCGTATTGTTATTTGATGCTGTGGCAAAGCAGTTTCCCATCAACTCACAAGAACTTTCTTTTAATTTATGTTAAAAGGCGTTTTTTTTTAGTTTTTTTTTTAAAAAGGTGTACCGATAGAGACAACAAAGAGTTTTCCCCTGGAAGTAGTGTACTGTGGCAATATGTTTAAAGAACATTGAAAACATATGTCTGGAGCGTGATAGAGAATATTTTAGGCAATGTGTAATTTGGCATGATCTTAGCGCCTGCACACAGGCACACAAGGTGGCTGCCTTTGATGGTGGAGCTTTGACTTCCTTGTGAAAAACAATATGTGCATGTGCTGAGACCCAGGGGAACTTACAGTAGATTTACTCACCTGGTCTTTCCTTTGACTTTCTGTCTGAATTCTCAGGCTATTTTATCTGAAAATAAAGTCATAATAGTGGTAGACTTTACTGTCACTCAGAAGTTGAAAATGGTAGTTTATATCTTGTTTAATTGTGTGTCAGAGACAGTTGGCTTTTCACAAAATGTGAATAGAGCTGAATTGCTCTTTTAGTATTTTATTTGCCGGAAATTATCACAACGAGCTGGCTGAGAGACACATTTTTCTGTTTCACCAGAATCCGCAAATAAATGGTGAGAGGAGCCAAAGAGAGAAAAGTGTCTGCCTGAATTCTTGTGCAAGGCAAGAGAGAGAGAGAGAGTACACATCCACTACATAATAAAGCTTTCCAAGAAGCAGGGACCACTTATTATTCAACATTATTTGAGGAGAAGACAAATATCCAAAGGTTTCTTTCTAGCATACTACCCAGGATGGGTGTTGAGCCAGGAATCTCTTTAACTCTAAATAATGATTAATTCACAAGCTTCTTCATAAATTAATTTGTTTCTATTTAAGGAAAACATCATGTCATCCTTTCCACTACTCCCTTAGGTGTGTAGCTGAGTGGATCACCTTTTCTGTCCTGCTGAGATCCCCAAAATAACAAAATCAATAGCTTTATCTAAACAATCAACTTCTCTTTCAGACACATCCCAAAAACAGAAGATTCAAGCTTTTCCTCTTTATTAAAATTTCTGTACTTAGTTAAGTGTGAACTAGCTCCAGACTTATATCCAAACCGCCGTGTATTCCTAAAGTTCTTGAAAATATTGCCTTAAATGACTATGTGAACATCTGCACATAAATGATCTGTTTAAATAATCAAAGCACAAAACAGCACTGGTGAACAATACA